>PVIR01031388.1:0-19466 GCA_004026965.1 Petromus typicus
CTATCCCTAAGCTTGCCACTGCCTAGAAATTCAAGGATGTTTCCACTGAATCGGGTCTTGTCCATATTTTCATCTGTTCTGGCAAAGCTTATCTGTATCTGCCCCTTGAGAGAAATGTTCTTTAGTCAGCCTGAGAGATTACTTCTTGAGCTTGCTTACAGCTAGCTCTTTTGCATCCCTTGAATCTTAACTCCTCCTCCTAGGAGATGCCCGTCCCTTTCTAAAGTAGTTCCCCTGAGTCCTTCTCTTGCACGCCACAAAAAACATACAACAACAAAAAAACACACTTGTCTCACTCAGGCTATCTTCCTGTCCGTAGAATAGGATCTACATCACACAGGCTCTAAAACTATTATTTTAATGAATCAATTTTAACAAAGTCAATGAATTACTCTTCCTGCCTTTTGTCTCTTCACCATGATCTTAGCAGAAACAACTTACTATATCAGTGTTCAGAAAACAATTACCATCATAATGTTTTGTCAGGAATTATTAGGTAAGGGATAAACAGGTTGGTTATCACCCACATTTTTCTATAAATCCAAAAATTAAGTTTTAGAAGATTGGTAAGTGGCTTGATCAATGCCCACAAATCTAGGCATTCTCCATTCTCTGTACAAAACTGTTCTATTTCTCATGTTCAATATAAAGCAAAAGGAAAAGTAAGATGTTGCACGATGTGGGAAGTAAAGTCAGGAGTAAGAGTGGAGATGGAGGACAAACTGTACAATGCCCTCCTATTCCAAAGGACTCTGCATACGCCTCAGGCAGCAGAATCAAAGATTTGGAGAAAAATAACCATTAGATGTCTTGGAGGAAGATAACTCTAGGGGAAATACAGAATAGATTAAAGACAAATATTTGAAGCACAAATAGGTATGTCCTGGTCTAGTGTATTAGGAAATAAGAGATATGAGAGAATATATGTTCAGATAGTAGACAGGGAATATTTTTTTAAGGGAAAGCCCCTGAGGACTTTTCACTTGAGAATCTGAATATGATTTGAATGCCAGCAATATTCAGATTTAGTCTGATCTGTAATCTTTGTATTAAAAAAATACTAATTGCTGTTGAAAATAGGGCAGTACTATGGATGTTATTTCATGTTCGTTATTTTCTTATAAAATCAACTGGTAGAAGTGAAATGAAAAAAGAGAATTTTAAAATGCAGAGATTTGCCCATCTCCACTACAAATGAAGCACATAAACACAGTATCTTTGATTTTTGAAAAGTACATTCTGTAAACTAGAAAAGTTAGATGCATATGACTAACAGAACTTAAAGTAAAATTTACTCATATTATTCTAGCACTATATCCATATTTATTTATAGTTTAGACAGTCTCAATGTTGTGTGATTGTGCATGTATAAAATGTACCAATAAATTCAATTTTTTAAAAAATGACTAAAAATTTAGACATTGTTTTATGAATAAGTCACACCCCATGGATTTTATCCACAGTAAAATCAGAATATGAATACAATAAAACAATTCTGATATGGTGAGCAAAATAAATTTGTATAGTCACAATTATAATTACTTTTCAGCAGCAACTCTTACAAGCAAACTTAAACCTGCTCTTAAAAATATAAGAGGAAATTTTCTGAATTAAAAAGGATATTTTACTGCTCTTTTTAAAGAAAAGCTCTTTAAAGTAAGATGGAAGGGAAGAACTATATAGCAAGTTAGAATTTAAACTTAAATTTCTGCTGTCCAGTGCACTTAAACTTCAATTCTGAGCTATCAAAATCTTTTGTAGATAAGACAAGCATAAAACACTTTATTTTAAAGTTTTTTTCCTCAAAATATGGACAGTTTAAAAATTATGAAAACAAATTAACACAAGTGTCATTTCTACCTCCCCTGTGGTGCACTTTCGGTCCAACTTAGTAATGTGCATTCTATCAACATGTATTATAACCTATAACCACATTATCCTCAGGAAAGTAATTTTGATAAAATTTGAATAGGTTCAGGAATTTATAATCCCCAATTTTATTTATCTATCACATAATATGAACTATCAAACCATCTAAACGTGAAGATACTTCTGCTTTAAAACCTTGTTAAGGGCCGGAGAGTTAGCTCAGTGGTTCCAGCGCCTGTCTTGCAAGTGCAAGGACCCGGGATCATTCCCGGTAACCACATACCATACTGGATGTGGAGACTCACGCCCAGCAGCAACCAGTACCACACACCACAGTGCCGGGCGTGGTGGCTCACGCCTGTAATCCCAGCACTCGGGAGGCAGAGGCAGGAGGATTGCTGTGATGCGAGTTGGAGGCTGAGCTCAGGGGCAGCCTGAACCACAAAGCGAGACTCTCTCAAAACACATAAAAAAAAAAAAAGTTTGTAGTACAGAGAGAACTCGGAAGAGAGACAGGCCCCAAACCCGCTGGGACGCTAATATTGGAGGATGGTTGAGACTCCACAAAGGAAACTGAAAACCAAGGACCAGAGATGTTGGGATGGAGCCAAAGGACAGCAAGTCTGGGATTGGAGGGGAGCAGGACCTGCACACACGAAGCCTCATTCTTTTTCCAGCCAGGGGTGACCTAGGAAGTATGCAGATGCCTGGGGAGGAAAATGAATGGAATGAACAGAAAAGGGAAAGATTGGTGAGTTAAGTAAGGCATTAGTGTTCTTTACTACAGTGTTACTCATCCCTCTAGCATGAAACCCCAGAAAAATATGACCTGTCCCCCTAGTTCCTTCGGTGGAGCTAAAGAAATGAATTCAGGGGGCAGGGGTTTAGCTCAGTGGTTCCGGCGCCTGTCTTGCAAGCGCAAGGGCCTGGATTCGATCCTCGGTAACCACATACTATACTGTGGAGACTCACAACCAGCAGCAGTCAGTACCACACACCACAGTGCTGGGCATGGTGGCTCACGCCTGTAATCCTAGCACTCGGGAGGCAGAGGCAGGAGGATTGCTGTGATGTGAGTTTGAGGCTGAGCTCAGGGCCAGCCTGAACTACAAAGTGAGACCCTGTCTCCAAAACAAAAAACAAAACAAAACAAAAAAAAAAAACCTTGTTAATTTTTGAGAGGGGCATTATGGAGCACACAAAAATGTTCACTTTAAGAATGGTTAAGATCTGGGTTTAACTCTGTGGTGCACCTCTAGGACTGCATGACTTCAGCATGTGGAGAGAGACAGTCTGCAAAATAGCATTTGAAGAACACACATGGTACACCAGGTATGTGTGACTGTGCATGTGAATAACTAACCTTGTATTCCTATGCAAATTAATGACAGAATCCTGTTACCACATTCCAATGAGAACAAAAGTAAAAATGTTATTGTTCTAGTAATAAACAGTACTGGGTTGGGATACATTCAGGGTTTTTTTCCCAAAGAAATTCTCCACTAACTTATATCATAATACAACTCTATTGAAGTGCTACCCAAATTTACTGTTTATGGAAATTATTCCACATTGTTGAATTCAGAAAAAAAAGTAGAGAAGCTCTTAAACACTATAAAGTGGAAGGGAAAAACAGCAGTTGATATCAGTGTGAAATTTGCTCAAAATTGAAATTCTGTGAGAAGGGTTAAACATTATCTTTCCACTGTACTTTATACAAAGATAAAACTCAGTGAACATTGACTGGATGCGTATTTACAAGCCACATACTGTTCTAGATATAAAAAACTAAATGACAGGTTCATGGCAACACAGAACCTTTATAAGAAAGCCGGAAAAACTTTAAAAATCTCTAGCCAAGTAATTTGTGATGTTTATTTTTCTACAGTTTTCTCAGCAGGCCATTTATGACACCAAAGACAGGCACAATAAAACTGAATCAATTTATTCTGGCCTAATTATTACATTTTATATATATAAAAAAAGATGATGTCTGATGAACTTTAAGAGATGCTCTGCTGATGAACTTTAAGAGATGCTCTGCTATTCTTTTGCTATGCAATTTAAATATTTCACATGTTTCTAACGTGTACAATTGTCTTTTCCATCATTAATACGATGTTGTTACAGTTACATCTCATCCAATTTTGGAACAAGAGACTCCGCTATTTCTTCTACTTTACAATCTAAGGGAGTATTTTTCTCATTCACCACATATCATTTTTAGGTTTTTTTCCCCCTCTGTAGTAATCACATTCAAATTTGACTTTAAGAAGTGAACATTAACAAATGGTTACACACAAAATTATTAGGTGGTCAGCTGAAGATTTCTTCTAAAATATAGTTTATCCATCATACTATTTTACCACTATATTGTATGTGGAATAAAAGCAATCTATGGTGACAATAAAAACCAGGTTTTGTGGCACTTTTTAGTTCAGTGCCCTCTGAAGTCAAGCTAACAGAAGTATTCGACTGTCGTGAGAAGGAAGACATCGTACCTAATAAGAGCCACAAGTACCTGCTCAGGATCTGAGGAGTAGTTTTGAGATTTTAAGACTTGGTGTATAACAGGTAGATCTCATTTATTTTTAACTATGACCAAAAAAACAAAGGGAATGAAGTTGTATTGAGTCACTTACCTAAAGAATGTGCAGCTGTAGTTTTGGAACTAAAAAACCGACCAAGCCCAAGATCTCCAAGTTTGACCACCCCGGTGGCTGTAATGAACACATTAGCTGGTTTTATATCTGTGAATAAATGAAGGAATCAGGTGAAAAATGATTTTAAGAACTGTAAAGGCTGAAAAATTTAAAATGCATCTTAAATGTGAAAGTTTGAATTTTAAAACTTCATTGTGAACTATTTTGATACTATGTCAAACTTCTCAATTCTGATAGACTCACTTTAACAAGAGGAAGATCATTATCAGTTTCCATTTAAATTACATTTTATTTTGCCCTTTCAAATAACCTTTTGTCTTTAACAATTTAACATTTACTAAAGATGAACTGATTAGTAAATGTAAATCATGATTAAAAATTATGCATCCCATTGAGATAGCTGGAGATAGTTTTAGAAATCTTATTTAAGTAAACTACCTTGAAAATTTCAGATCCCCAAATCAGTAGATTAATTTTTTACTTATTATCTCAACACAGTCCCATCATTTAATTGATCGTGAAGAGCTTATTAAAAACTAATGAAGATTAAAAATCAAAGTGGTCATTAATATATAGTACACTGTTCACTTGAAGGAAAACAAAAAAATAATTCGCTCTTTATGTAGCCAACCTGCTTTCCCACATTCTATTTGCTTTGCTAACATAACCTGACCATACTCAAAAGTCATGCAAAAAAATAATTTTTATTCTTACACAAAACAGAGCTTTACATACCTCTATGCATAACCCTTCGAGAATGCATATGTTCCAATGCACTGCAAAGCTGAACAAAGTACTTCCACACAGTTCTTTCAGGAATTAGCCTCTTTTGTTTTTTAAAGTGCTTTTAAAAAAAAAAAAGTAATAATGAGAATTACAAGTTCAAGACAGATTCTGACATGCCAAACTTAGGTCAGAAATACATCTACTCTAATTTACTTGTTAAAAAGAAAATGATATTCTATAATAAAATGATTTTATCGGACATAATACCTTAACTCCTTCTTATCATAACTAAGGATAGCACAGACTATAATCTACCTCTTTCAAAAAATTAAGACCTATATAAGACAATTTGTCTTAAGAAGAACTTGTCAAGTTTCATTTTAAGAAAAGCCAGAATTAAGTCTAGAATCTAAGGTAATTACAGTATCAAGATAGTTCTTCTCCTGGCAGATGGTATCAATGATAGAATTCCTTTTAAATATTGTGCCACCTTGGTGACTTGAAATACCACAATTAAAAATTAAGGATTTATGTAAAGTTTTCATGAATATTTTTACCATGCAATCCAAGTTAAACTTACATTATGCTTTGAATGAATGAAACAAAATTTCGTGGAAGCAGAGGAAGATCTTATGAGAAAGCAGGACAAAAAGCTGGGTGTACCAATAGGTAGCTTCTGTGGCACTGTAGAGGGTGGATACTAAAATAATTGCAAAGCTCTATTTTTGACCATTTTTCTGTATTACAGTTGCTAGCTAGACCACTGTACTAACATACTCAAGGACAAAGTTCTTAAAAATCATTTTCTTTTCCAAAACAAAATTGATTTCCTATTTAATGATATCTATAAATAACATGAAGACCTATTGCACTTAAAATTCAGAAAATTTTAAATATAAAGTATATACACTTAATAGAAGCCTGGCATGATGCTCTACCCTTGAAAGCTCAGCACTTGGGAGGCTGAGGCAGGAGTATCACTAAGAGTTTAAGGGCAATATGAACTACATAGCAAGACTTTGAAGTACATTTACTTCAGAGATATCAAATTATGTGTTCTTTAATGCATTTTATCTGAAAATTTCACATTTTGAAAGTATCTCATTTTAGTTTTTGTAAATGAATATGAAAAAACTGGTTGAAAAAACTACCAACACTCAATTTTTCCACCTGTGATCAGTTTAGGTCAAGCCTAAAAAAAGACAGCACAAGGAGGTCTGCTGGTGTCACACTCTACGATCAGCAAAATACACCTCCTGCCTCGCACTCAATATACCAAAAGCATGCTTTAAGAAAAAGCTAGTGATTGTGGGTTAATCTTTAATAAATGTATGGAAATGAATTTATTAGCTATTTCAATGTTAGCATTTTAATGTTATATCCTCAAAAACCAAATAACAATTAGATGGGTCTTACTAACATTTTGAAAACCTCCCATATCATGTTTCCATGTGAAGGCTTTTTAATTGCAAACTGTGTCAACATCAGTTTTCATTCGAAGGGGCAATGCTGCAAACTCAGTTCTTTACACATAATTTTCTCTCAGACTTGGAATGAGTCCAAATAAAGCCGGTCTATGTGCACTCCCCGATGCTGCATTAGCATATCAGAGGGCTGTTTGATGTCAACAGGAAGACGGGGGCCAGGTTTCTTTGCATTCAAAGATAAATATACCGTATCATGTAAGTATCAAACCATGAAAGAAAAATTTTATGCTTTAATACAGATTATAATATCCTCATAATTGTAATTAACTTGGCACTTTTAATAATAAAGTCAAATATAAAAGGGAAAAGGTAATAAATTACTCTCAAAATGCCTATAAGGAAAGATGTAATCATATGATGATTTATTTTCATATTCTTCAAGACCCCCTTAAATTTAAATGACAAACTGATATCAAAATAATGCTACCTAGACAGAATGACCTGCCAAGGTTTAAGTATCCAATTTCATAATGGGTGACTGAAGAACAAGTATTATAAGTTGGATTTTGCCCAAATAAGTAAAAGCAATTTGATTACGGCACCGGTATCTGTCCAATAATATCTGTTTAAACATACGTGCTTTTTGCAAGTGTCTTTTAAATGCAGGGTTTTTTCTTTTGCTTTGTTTCTGTGAGAAAAACCTGTGTGTTCTGAGGGTGGCACTGTTGGCTGTCTCTTAAAAGAGTGAACAGCAAAAAAACTGAAATTGAAAAAATCTGGTTAAGATTTATAAGGCCTAAGTAGTACCCCCCCAACTTGTTTAAAACTCATTCTAATAAACAGCGTTACTATTCAAAAAGCTATTTTCTCCTGAAAAAAAAAAAATCTATATAAGTAGCTCTCGATTTTCAAATATCTAATACAAACATTCAAAACTTAAATGTGGATGCTTCTCAAGTAGTTTATAGATGAAGCAAAAAATGGTAACAAAATTTGTAAAGGTTTGTATCTATATTTAAATTACACACATCACATTGTGCTATAAGAAAAATAGCTTTATACTTAAATTTTTAGCTATTTTATAAACAAAATAATTTTGCTTAAGTATACTGGATCATTTGAATGATTTAGTTTTAAGCAGACTAGTTAGAAAACTTTTTCTATTAACATCCACTATTAAGGTGAATAATGTTATTTAAATAGAAAATAAGTTTAATAAAAAGTTTTATCAATTTACCATAAAAAATTTATTGACAAAAATAAGATTATAGTATATTCTCATATGCATAGAGATTATCCATATTTTGCTTAGGTAAAGTTCAGCATATATTGTAAAATAAGTCTGTCATCGCCAAAGTGATTCGCATTAGTGTGAAGACCTACTGCTTCCATTAATTAATCAACACTTTTTTGTAAATCACTAAATATCCTTTTACATTGAATGGCCACTGAATACCTCCATTCTATCCTCTGAAGTCAAGTGATAACTTAGCTAACCACTAACACCAAGTAGAATATGCACTGCTTATTTCTAAGTTTCGCAATATAGACTTCTTCCTCAAGAATTCTCTGGAACAGCTTCATAGAGATTACTCAACATATATTCACTGAAAACAGAAGGGAACCACAAGATGGATGGAGGGGGAGAAGGGTGTGTAAAAATATTTAATACACACTTTGTACATATGCACCAACTACCCCCCCAATAGTACAGTCATTGTGTAATACCACAAACATGAACTGGAAATTAATATGGGAATGAGGATCTCAAGATGGAAAGATGATGTGGGGGGAGAAATAAGAATCAAGATGGTAACTATATGTACTTATTCCGTAAGATAAATGTAGGCAGTACATACTGCAAACATACTAAAATAAAATGAAATATCTGTGGTACACAGAAATATTTAAGACAACAGATATGTTAATCTTCAGGAGAAAATTCCCAAGTACAACATCTAGAATCATTAGAGCCAGTTTCATGGAAATGCAACCTCTCTGTTTTAATATCCCCCTCACCGTTATCTTTTAGATTCTTAATTTTTTAAATAAAGGAATCTGGAATTATATAATGGCCCTTGGAAATTATACTGCACCAAGCATCCTTTAGAAATGTACTCCTGTGGTTAAAAAACAGAAAAGAAAAACCACAAATGTGATCTTGGTGTGCAAAACAGCTCTGAAAACCTGTACAGAAAATGATAATTAACTGACAAGCAATGAAGTGATTTACGTTAAATATGAAACATTTCCTGTTTAAGACTGCCTTCAAATGTTCACTGGTAGCACCCAAAGTCTTTTAATAGACCTGATAATGAGGCTGTGTGACCTTAAACTAGACACAAATGTAGCGTATCTCTTTCTCCATTACCTCTAAATACACTTTCTATGGTTCTACAATCTAGGTTACAAATAAAGCACCACACTAATGTCTGACTAGCACATTTTCACTTCAATAATAGTTTACTAATATGTTCCATTCTCATCTCCAGTTAAACAAAATTTCATTGGTTCATTTAATCCGATAGTCTTGAGATGGCAAGTGCAGTTTTTTGTTATAAATTTGTAATTAGGTCAAACATTTATAATCAGATGAGATGTGGTGTTCTAAAATATCTTTGTAATTATAAAGCACTTTTTATAATACATTTTTGCACTCAAAGAATAGCGCAGAGTGGTAATGGAAAAGAAAACGTTTTTGAAAGTGACTGGTCTAGGTGTGCCTTGTGCGTTAATCTTTTTATAGAGACATTCTTCTCCAGAGACAGATGACAAATGTAGATTTGCCATATACAAGTTTTGGTAAAGTATACAAACGTACAAATATGCCTCAACTACATTTTAGAATATAACACTAATTTGCAGTGTATGGATATTTTCAATTTTTTTTTTTTTTTTAGGCTTTTTGAGACAGGGTCTCGCTTTTGTGGTTCAGGCTGGCCCTGAGCTCAGCCTCAAACTCACATCACAATCCTCCTGCCTCTGCCTCCCGAGTGCTGGGATTACAGGCGTGAGCCACCACGCCCGGCACTGTGGTACGTGGTACTGGTTGCTGCTGGGTATGGGTCTCCACACCCAGTATTGTTATGTGGTTACCGGGGAATCGAACCCGGGCCCTTGCACTTGCAAGACAGGCGCCGGAACCACTGAGCTAACTCCCCGGCCCCGGATATTTTCAATTTTGATAATAAAACTCAGATAAATTGCAAAAGTGTGAAGTGCAATGGGCTTGGAAACCAAGAGATGCTGAAAATACCTATGATCTCATTTTATCTACTTGAATATCCACCAGCAGACCTCTTACTTGTCTTTTCCTATAGTGCTGGAAAATCTAGGAGTGTGTGCTTCTCTTCTAGAATATAAAAGAATAGGACAATCAGTTCACTGCCCCCAAATAAAAATTCAAGTTATTAATGGAAGCCAAAAATATATTTCATCCTAGAATTGAAAATGTTAAGGCTTGAAGAAATATCAAAACCTTAAACTCTTCAGGAAATAAAAAAAAATAGGCCTCTGTAAAGTCACACAGTTCTTTCTCCCAAAGAATTAGGATACTTTTTTTTGATACTGGGGATCGAACTTGGGACTTAGCGTTTGAGTAGGCACCAGAACCACTGAGCTAAAATCCTGGGTAGAGTTAGGATGATTTTTTAAAATCACAATAAAAATAAAATACATGAAGGTATTAAAGTTACTACAAAAAATTACTCCTGTCTTGCTGCAGCAGATGAGAAAGTGCCTATAAATATTTTGAATGTTTTCTCTACTATATTAGAATACTATACAGAAAAAGCCACAAAAATAAAAATATTTACCTCTAATCAATTCTTTGTTAATTAGACCAGACAACAGTAGGATAGTTAGAAAAATTATTTAGCTTTCTTAATGAACAAAACACTGCAGAATAATGAGACAACTCAATAGAGAAATAGAGCATGGAATCTGTAGGTCGTAAGTGTCAACAGCATTACTGGTTGTGGCATTAGATGGTTTGTAAAGATAGCTTTAGATCAAATCAAATGTGAGAAACAAGCTTCTTAAAGTTGTCCTAAATTCACTCATAGAACTACTCTAATTTTCAATCTACCAAAATCTCTGATGTGGTTTACTATCAAACTATATACATAAAATCTGAGTATTTCATCTGTAAGATTGCTTCTAGAAATGTCTATATAGCATGCATATATGTGCCATACAAAATGTCAATGTATAGACATGTACATACATTGTGTATAAGTAGCTAAGTGCACACGTGTACTTATATATAATACATAAGATCAATTCTGTATTTTATGTTTATTTCATTTGGGCAGTGCCACTAATTTGTTACTTTCAGATTTCAGAAATTAGATGGCAACTTACACAAAAGATGCAAGAGACTGCACTGGGGACCCCTGGCCATTCTCACAGTTGTGACATAGGCTACACACTTTAGCCAGAGGCTGGCAGGGAAAATAGAGGCACTTTGGTAAATAATAAACCAGTTCTTAAGGATAGATGGTACTGCTGGGAAGCTTTTATTGCTTTAAAGATCCAAAGGTTGAATGTATAAAAGACATTTCAAAGTGATTTCATATCCAATAAAACTTCTAAATTTGAATAAGTAAAATAAAAATGTCTTCGATTAAAAAAAAAAAAGCTAACCATGGATAAACAAGATTTGTAAGTTATATTTCAGGACAGTTATCTCCAAATCACGATTGAGTGTCTAGATTATGTAAGCAGTATTTTAAGAAATATCTCACTCTGAAATGCCCAAGTCCTGGTATCCACTTCCCTGCTGCTAGGTATGAGTTACCCCCGGACTATGTTTAAAAACTCAATATGGAGTTTGGGTGGAAATTCACTTAACAAGCAGAGAATATGGAAAGAGACTTGGTATCTGAATGACCTCAGAGCAGCAGCGCACTTTGACTTCAATCTCCTAAGACCCTGAGTAGAGAACACACGATCAGAACCTTGGAATCCTGGCTCACCAAAATTGTGAGATGATAAATGCTGTTTCTAAGTTGTTAAATTTGTGGCAATTTATTATGTTGCAAATAAAAAAATACAACCTATCCTGCTAAATGTATCAATATCAATATAGTTATTGATGCCTACGTAAAGGAAGTTTTGAGGTGCCTACAAATTCATTGTTACAATTGTGGTAAAAATGTATAATATACTTAATCCAAAAGTCTATATAGCATTGAATTTTAAGTAATTCCAAACTTCTACTATAATGATTATTTAAAATGTATTTTACTCTTTTACATATATTTATTATTCTTTAACATTTTGTTAAATATAACTTAAAACAATTAACAGCATTTCTACTGACAAGCTGAAATAAAACTATACTGGTGTCATTTCCTCACATTACAACAGCACAGAAACTAAGGTCGCTACAAGACGGAACATGTCTTGGCCCAATTTAAAGAAAACAGAGCACAAATTAACTGATATCTGTTTTGTATAGTCCTATTTTACTTTAAAATTGTGATTACAGAGAATGAAGAAATATATGATGAAAAATTCTGGATTTCCTTTTATCCTAAAACTCATCTGGGAAGTATTTCATCTGACCACAGCCTCAGGTATTCCTTTGTCACTAATTAGAGAAATACTGAATATTTCAATTATAAATTGCTTAATTATATTTGTCAGCCTGCTCTAAACCAATTAATTATTTACTTGTAAAAATCTTTGATGTAATACTATCCAGAGGTTCATTTTTGGAATGCAGACTGGAAGCTATATTTCCTATTCTACCCCAATTAAACTGAATATTGGAAAGAGTGAAACATATTGTGTGATACAATTTGATTTACAATGTTAAGAAATGAATCATGTTCTTTGTAATTCAAGTATTTCCTGCTATCCTTTAAGTGCTAAGTCACTGTCACGTTTCTTCATAAAAGCAATTTTTCCTACTGTAATTTTCAATTTAAAATTGCTTATAGAACTAGTAAGCGTTTAGAAACTAATTTTACAAGTTCTTACTCCACCTACCACCAATAAAAATCTTCCTTGTATCAGAACACCACCACTGTCACGCCAGCACGCTATTCACTGTTTTAGCAACTCTGCATGGGACTTGAGTGTCAAGTAGGAGGGAACTGCCAAAGGTGTCCCACGACTGCCCACGTCACTTAGTGTCCACTCAACAGAGAAGAGAAAGAGGCTAAAGACTAAAAAACTCCACACATGCAGATCTATATATGCAGAGGGAGGGAAAGACAGACAGACAGTAGGATCTCTGTCCCCAGGCCCATGCCTGCAAACTGAGGACAGCTTAGTGAGCAAAGAGGTCATGGTCCCTGTCCTCTGGAAACCTTTAAATCTAACAAAGCACAAAACATCAACAAATTAAGCACATAAATGACTACAGGATTACATTATTCGTGCTGTGAAAGGCTGGCTATTCCAAGGAGCTGTCCACTAAAAAAACAACTGTCAGTCAAAGCCAAAGGCTCGATGTGATATTTAAGCGAAGAACTGAAGGACTGTCTAAACAAGACATACTCAACCAAGAATGGAAAAGAACACGCTCGGTAGCAGCGACCACATGAATGTCCTGAGAGGGAGAAAGTAAGATACATGCAGAGAGTCGAAAGGTCCATAGTCCAGAGCACAAGAGGCCAAGGCAGAGCTGGATCCTACACCAAATGTTTGCTCTGCACCAGCTCTCTCCTAGGCAGCTGGGAAACATGATTACACAAAACCTCCAGAGTTCGTCTTCTGTGTCTCACAGGTTTAGTAAATGCTATGAATACTTTAGTCTTTACTTTTATTAGTAAATTTTATCAAAAACTGAGACTTTTTTCCCTGGTGTTCTCCTCTCAAAGATTGATGGAGAAATAAATTTAACAAATGGGAGCTGGATGTTAGGAAATGAGTTAAACTTCTAACTCCACAGGTTAAAGACAATTTATTTCACATGAAATGGAAAAAGAATTGGATGGGGAAATTGGACAGGCACTTAGGAAAAAATATGCAAGTTGGTGACATACTGAAAATGGAGGGAGCAGACAGAACATCAAAGGAAATCCTGGTTGCCAGTGTGCATAACTAGGTACACTGAGCCTAAGTCAGGACACATAGGAGTGCATTCTGGAAGATTAATTTGTTTATGAACATGCTGGATGACACGTATTTACAATTAAAAGAGCTCCACACTAAAAATCAATCTGGACTCACCAAGAGTACAGAGTTACTGAATATATAGCCATGAATGAGATCAGATATGAAGTGGTTACAAAAGAAAAAGCCAGGACTGAAACTTAAGCCTTCACCACTGAAATCAGAAAGAAGGGAATGACTCAAAAAGCATGAGAAATCTCAAAGGTATGAAAACCCAGGCCCTCTGTTAATTAGTGAGCCAACACAGAAGAAACGGGGGAATGAGGAGCAGGGCTCAACATTCCTGAGAAAAAGAAGAACGAGACTGAGGTCCACTGGATGTCATGGCAGACGTTCTCCAGGCACTGTGGGTAATCTGCTGAAAATGAGGTCGGATGTACATGTCTGAAGAGTAGAGCAAGGGCAGCAACTGAAAGGCAGGTGGGTGAGTAAAGGTGGGAAGACAGTATTTTCTTGGCTTTTATTGAAGAGGAACACCCTTCCTCCAAATTGCTTATTGTTCAATTTTTCTCCACCGTACTTACCAACATCTAGTATGTTACACATTTGCTGTGTTTATCGCTTTATTTACCTTGCCCACTGGAAGAAAATTTCTTGACCGAGTCATGAATAAAGGACATTTGGAGGCATACGTCTACATGTACATGTGAATGTGGTTAAGAGAACAGTGACCTGAGCCATTTAAGTGATGAGGGAAGGGTCCCAGAAGATGTACAATGGTTAGATAGAAACATGAAATCTTATTGTTTCTTTGCAGTTTGCAGAGAAATGTAGAGAAAGGACAGACAGCCCAGGTGGACGGATACCCAATAATCCTTTTTTAGTAATACGGTAACAGAGAAACAGGTGAGAAGGGACATAATTTGGTCTAATAATTTGAAACATGAGAAAGTCAAGTGAGGTCACTTGTCTCATTAACTCTAGATAACTATGAAGAGTAAATGCAATAAGGAAGAGTTGCAGTCAGACTTAAATGGAATAAGGAAAATTTGAGTACTTATCAGACATCATATATTAAAATATGCATACCAGTGATGGCCAATTTTTAGAACTTTCAAGTGACACCAACAGTGCACTATAGCAGCTGTGTTGTAGGTTCGCTACCACTGGCACAGACACATCAATGGACTGCATAGATGTGGGCACACAAATCTGTGCATCTATCTAAATACACACGTGGCTTGACTTTGCCTTTGGCAAAAGTCTAAGCCAGATACTACTGACCTATTTCATGTATGTGAGAACTTTAGCTCAATCATTTAAAATTAATTCACGCCAGGTCATACAGCATCACTGCTTACAATCTTTCTTCCTATCACACGTTCCCAGTCTAGTTTCACTTGTCCTGTTGTAAGCATCCATTAAAAACCACAGTGGCCATTTATTTTATTAAAACTTAAGATACAGTTTCCTGAGTAGTGGTTAAATAACTAGATTACTATTTATTAAATGTATCCTGCTTGACAGTGATTTCCAAGAAAGCATAAACCATGCACATAGGAAATATCCATTAAATAAAATACAGAGCTATTTTGAAAGCTACCAACTGGTAAAACTATTTGTAATTTGACAGTACTATAATTTAAATGTGCACACCCTAATATATTACATGTCGTTATATAAATGAAAACAGGTAACAGTTTGTCAGTGTATTCAAGGCTTCTAATTTGAGCTTTCTCTAAGATAAAAAAATAATTTCTAATAAATTAAAACATGACATGTCTGAGAAAGACTACATATACCAGTACGGGTGTGTTTACACTTATGTTCGGAGACAGATGATAAAGTTGTGAAGATTTTGTGTATGTAAAGGCAGCTGTTCTGCTTAGAGACATAGGGTTAACATCCAACTGTTTGCCAAAAGTAATACAGTGGGTCTTTATCTTATATTTACAAAATAAAATACAGAGAAAAAAACATAACTATGTACACTAGTAGAACTCATTAATCCATAATACAATTAATTCTATTTGACCAAAAAAAAAAAAAAAAAACTAAGGAAATTCTCAGGTACTCCCCAAGTTGTTCTCTCTGTACAATTTAATAACTGCAAACTATGTACACAAATATAACTAGGACTTCTGAATATACTCATGTTAATGTGTGAGTCACATCAAACTTGCTTTATAGCTACTATATGCTATAAGTATATAATGATGGTTATAAGTTCCATAGGTTTGACAATGTGACCTTCAATCTTTGGACCTAACATATCTAATAGAATATCTTATATCTCGACTAGACCAAGACAGAGTACATATAACAAATGACTGCATCATTAAAAGCTTCCATGAAAAAAGGCTACTACAGAAGAAGGAATGAACGGGTACTAACTAGTTTTCTACAGAAGACCCACTAGAGTATTTTACAAAAGTACATAAATTGCTGTATAAGCTTACTCCTAATTAGAAAATGGACTCCTTTTACTGAAAAAAACCACTTTTTTCTACCTTCAAATTTTAGTCAAACTGAGAATATCCACGGGTATAACTACTGAATTCTAGTAAGTTTCATTATTATACAAAATTCTATTCTGATTTTACTGATTAAATTTACCCTCTTTCTCCCTGTACTACTATAGAAAAATTCAAAGAACTATCATACCTACAAGTTTGCATAAAGAACTGCATTATACTCAAAACTAGTATTTTGTCTTATCTGGTAAATGTTTTATGAAATTTTGCTCTTGCAACTTTTGAAAAGTGCGAACACACGACTATAATTTCTTATTGTTCTTTAATTTGCAGACATTTTTATTGGTTTTTGGCTATTTGACCTAATAGGAAGTCCTTGAAACAGAAAACCAGATTAACTGATAAGAAGTGATTCTACAGGCTCTTAATACAGCCATCTCCATAGCATTCCAATTGATAAGAAAATCATTACTTTCTGAGTGGTTGTGGTGTTCTATAATTTAGAAAGCATTCTGGTAAACAGTCCTCACTTTACAGTGGTGGAAACTAAGACCAAGAGATTCTGGTGACATGAGTGTGTGAGTGACTGATACTGAGCCCACGATAAAGAGCACAGTTCGGAACTACCGAATGTCTCAGAGAATCTGAGACACTTTATAATGTGCACCTACATTTTTCAGAGGGTGTCAAAGGCTTTCATCCAATTTTCAAAGTAGTGGCATGATACAATAATCTCTAAGGGCCATTTAAGAAAGTAAGAACTTTTGCCCCAGATATAACTCAATTCAAAAGTATAAGTTCTGCCATTTACTAGTAAATATATTGTGAAACATCGAGTTTATCTTTCAGAATCATTGTGAATATTAAATATATATAAAATAGCATGTTAAAATAATCTCTTTATAATAATTCAGAGCAGCACAGATTACTAATTATAATCCAGTATCTACTGAGAGATTTAATGTAGAAAGTGATACTGCCCAGACTGTACGCAAAAAGAACTTTAAACCGATAACATGCAGCAACCTGCCCAAGAAACCAATACTAAACTCAGGAAGCCAGCCTGCTGTTTAAGAGTTGCAGGAAGCCAAAATGATATCTTGAGTGATAATCTAGAAGGCTAATAACTTTGTTAAAACCAGACCAAAATGTCCAAGTCTTAACTATTAACTGACAGATCTAATTTTTGTTGTTTCCACAAAGAGGAACTAGAGGGAGCCAAATGTGTATTCCTAATAAACACTTCCTGTATATTTATCTATGCTTTCTCACGCCAACAGCCTCCAGTCAGGACATACCGGAAAACCTTCTCTTGTTAAGTCTCTGCCAAAATCCAGTGACAGTGGCTAACTTTCTTGCTTTAGCAAACTCTGAAGAAATGGCCTTTGCTTTGCCCATTTGGTCTCATTTGTTTTTACACGGTTCAGCTCGTCTTCCATTATACTGGAAGTTTACCTGGGCTCATGGCCACTGGAACAAAGATCATATGAATCAGCCTTTCTTGCAGCTAAATAAACTCATGAGACTATATTCTGGCCAAAGGAATGAGGCTGAAAATATTCTGCAGACAGGATAGAGAGGTAGCTTTAGGATACAGCCAGTAAATATTCTATCTCCTCAGCCTACAGTGACTTGAGCTAGAAATAGATTTTTCTACAGGGCTATGACAGATGTGAGCCACCTACATTTACATGACTGAGAAATAATATTAATTACCATTTACATAGTTTTATAATATATAGCATTACTCTAAGTTTATAATGTATTAATCACAACAGCTCTGTGAAATAGGTTCTTTGATTATTTTTTAAAATTCATATTAAAAAAATGCCCTCAGGGGCTGGGGAGTTAGCTCAGTGGTTCGTTTGCCTGTCGTCTTGCAAGTGCAAGGGCCCGGGTTCGATTCCCCAGTAACCACATACAATACTGGGCGTGGGGACTCATGACCAGCAGCAATCAACACCACAGTGCATGGCATGATGTCTCATGCCTGTAAGCACTTGGGAGGCAGAGGCAGGAGGATTGCTGTGATGTGAGTTTGAGACTGAGCTCAGGGCCAGCCTGAACTACAAAGCGAGTCCCTGTCTCAAAAAAAAAAAAAGAAAAGAAAATGTCCTCAGAGAAATTACTGCCTAACCAATTTTGGGCAAGTTATTTTTTAGGAGTCTTTTAATCTGTCTTAATTGAGTTCATATTCAGCTGCAAGTAAACTTTCCTTAGAAAAGTTTTAAGTAGTCAAGTCAGGGTTTGATACTAAAGGTCTCTTCTGATAAGCCCCTGCAGAAATAAGTCAAGCTACTCTAAAATCTCTTTCCATCCTCCCTTCTCCAATGTTCAGAGGCACAGGCTCAAGAAAATCTGGCTCAGGGAAATCAAGCTACCAAACTTAAGTTCAGATTACAGAAATGAAGTCTTCTGACCTATGTCCAAGGTGGTTTTGGAGTGTCAGGATACTTCCAGGGACTCGTGTGAAATTCACGAGGTAAACCAGCTTCCCATCATTATCAATATCACCTACCATTTATTTTGCATCTACCATATGCTAAGCATGGCATAGGGAGTTCTCAGTAGGCTCACATGCTTCACAGACAGTCCAACAAATAAAGGTAAAGCTTTTAAGAAGAATAATAAAATAAAAACTTACCTTTATCATTCTAGACAGATCACCGGCATCTGCTAATTCCAAAACTATGTTTAGTTCATTATCTTCAATGAATGATGCATAATATTTAATTACATTTGGATGGTTCAGTTGCTGAGGAAAAAAAAAAAGCACAGAAGTTTTTTACATTCCAAAGAATCACTTAAGGTTTTGTAGCATAATAATTTAGAAACTACATTGTATTTGTACATCTCATAAATATTAATATGACAAAACATTCCTTTAATTCAGTAAATTTTAAAACTATGTATGAATTTTATTCTAATATTCTTTATTAAGGATGAATTATACAGTTAAAAGTGAACTGCAGAATTACATAAGCAACTGCTAAAAATTATATCCTTCAAAATAAGACCTATTAAGAGTTCTAGTAGTATAATTTTAGCCAGCACACACAAAGAAACTAGTATATAGTTTTTCTATGTATAAATATAGAGAACTAATCATGCATACTGACTCATAAGATTATCTCTTGGAAAAATTCCACACCTTATGGAAATATATATTAAAGTCTTTACATTTAGAATCCTTTTGTTTCATTTTTATTCAATTGACACAAGACAAATCATTTCTCAAAATA
>PVIR01031389.1:0-19527 GCA_004026965.1 Petromus typicus
GATTCTCTGATTTCTAATGATCACACTTTCAAGTACTACTAACACAACTTTGGCCTGTTGTCTATAATCACAATAAAAGAAAATGCAAATTTTCAGTTAGCGAAAATAAATTGTCACTTTCTCCCCTCCCACCTGTGGGCAAACTCAGGTTAGGGACCTCACAGGAATCAAACTTTGCTTCCTCTCCTCGCCCCTCCCACTCCCTCACCTGCTTCCAGAGGATAAGTTATTTACATTCCAAAGCAATTGTATCAATTGAAAACAAATCCCTTTCCCCAAAGCTGTCCCACTCACTCTAACAGAGGCCTGACACCAGCACCTAATTTCAGCTTGAACACCTCAGGCAGGGCAGGCACTCATCCGTCCATTCCACCTCAGCTTTCAGACTCTCTGCTGCCCCCGCTGCTCTGGGAAGCCAAGATCTCCTCCGCACAGGGCTCTCCTAGAGTTCACAAGAGCTGGGGGACAGATGTCAGGCAGCGGGCAGCTTCATGCTGAATGGTGATAAAGCAACTGGTCCTGAGCTGTGTGCTTGGAGCGATTTCAGGGCAAGAGTGGGTATAAAGAAACAAACAGGATGTTTGGCTCTACATGTTCCAACCTGTAGTCAAGGTGGCAAGCCGGATGCTATCTGTTAGAGGTTGAAGTGTATTCTCCCCCCAAAAAATGTAGATGCCCCTCCATTTAGGATGGAGTTCGATCCCTGTAAACCCATCAGAAGTTAAAAATAGTACTAGAAGTTGAAAAGGTACTGAATCTCCTAACCTACTGCAGGAAAAGTTCAAAATTTAAAATTTAAAGTGAGGCTTCTATTGCATGCGTATTGTTTCCACATCACTGTAGAAGTTGATCCATCCTACCTTGGGCAGTTCATCAGAGTCTGAACCCCCAGTTCCTCACACTGACCTTATTTGGAGACAGCATCTTTCCACAGAGAATTTCACCTCAAATGAGGTCATGGGGAGCTTCAATTCAAATGGACTAGACTGTATGAAAAGGGGAGACGAGCAGAGGGAAGATATACAAAGAGGGAGACCATGAAGACAGGGAAGAGAGGGCAGTGAAGGCAAGGAGAGAAGCCTGGACAGTCTTCCCTCATAGCACTCAGGAGAAACTAAGCCTACTGCACACTTAATTTCACTGCTGAAGCCACCCTGGCCATAAGACTTTGTTACAGAGGCCTCAGCAAGTCCATTCGGTATCCAAGTCAGCACGGTGGCCCATGCCTGGACTCCCAGCCACACAAAAGGACGCTGAAGGACTGCTCCAGCTTGTGAGTTTGAGACCAGCCTAAGTCACATAGCAAGGTCCGTCTCAAAACAAAAGCCAAAAAACAAACTCAGGATTGAAAACCAAGAGGCCAGGGATGTAGTTCAATGGCACCACGCCTGCCCTACAAGCACAAGATTCTGAATTCCTTCACTAGTACTGGAAAAAGAAAAAAAAATTAAATCTATGGCCTGAAAAAAGGAGATTTTAATGTTTGCCACCAATGAATGTGAAATTGGATTCTGTTCAGAGCCTGCTTCTGGCCTCTGAGCAAGAGGACAGTAGAAGCCAAGGTTTGCTGGGTGTCAGGGACACAATGGAGGGCTTAGAGAATCTGGGGGTGAACCGTTGGCAACTCTGCCGGCAGCTCATGGTCTGATGGGGAGCCCCATCTCACCGGGCAGAAATCTTTTAATCCTTTCATTCAAATATCGAGGGAGAAGCTTTAGACAAGAGCAGCGTGCTTTGCAAACTTGGCTGCATGTCAGAAGCCCCTGGGGAGCTTTTAGAAAATTCCACCAGAGCCTGAGCCCCACCCAGGCCTGGCTGAACCACAGATTTGGGGGTGGGGGCTGGGCGCAAGCATTTTTTAAAAGCTCCCCAGATGATTCCGATGTGCAGCCAGGGTTGAGAGCCACTGGACCCTCTGACCTTTAAGGGCCTCTCCTTTTCACAATTCGGCAAGAGTGCATTCATGTTTATCTTAGTGGTTCTCAGAGTGCGCTCCAGGGCTGCCTGGAGAATGATTTCCTGTAGGTTCAGTCTAGGGAGTGTGGAGTGATAATTCTCATAAATTTGGTGGCAAAAAAAAGGCAGCTAAAAGCACCTTTTGTTTTCTCATTAAAACATCATAAGCTTTGGTTGTGTACAGAGCATCTTAATGTCAGAAGCTCGAAGATTAAGCAAAGTCAAATAGTCAGAATTCTTGAGGCTCACTGTCTCCTTTAGAAATGATCCCACAGCAAGGGGCAAGGTGAAGACTGGCACGAATGACCCACACGCGGGTGCTCCTAGTGGCAGAGCCATAGAAGGGGACCCTGAAGACAATCTTCCAGTGAAGACTAAGATGTCTCCCATGAGGACAGGAGAACATGGAAGCCTTGACCTTGACCAATCTAATGGTTTGTCCAGCTAGAGACAGAAACAGAGTAGTCACATCTCCAAAAACCAAAATAAATGTAAGAAGCGCTGCCTGAGTAATTCTGGTATTTAATGAAGGGTGGCCTGGGTCTGCCTGTCAGAGGAGCCCCAAGGGCTGAGGGGTCCAGTCCAGGCTGTGCGCCAACTTACAGATAGCTTTCAATAAATATATGTTCCATGTCCCCACTTCCAAAAAGTTCGAGCACACAGGTCGGCCGTGTACAAAACATGGGCCCCAGAAGTTATGAGGGCCAGTCATTCGCAATGTTTGAGGGCCTTCCCAGCTTTAGTCACCATACTTTGGGAACGGGCTCCTCGACTTCGGGCCTGACGCCTGCCTGCCTGCCTTGCCGGGCCTGCCACACCAGACCCTCAGCCTGTCTGCCACGAACCAGCCCCACTCACCCCATGCGCTTCTGCACTTCACACCCCTCCTTCCTCCCACCTTAGAGAAAACTGACCAGGTTAGCTTCTGCTCTCCAAAGCATCCAAATCACATTTTACAGGTTTTATTTATCCTTAAAAAATATCCCAAGTTCATTCCTGCCTCCAAACCTCTAGAGAATCTGAACATTTACACAGAAACTGGGCAACTGTACTTTCGATCCTAGAGACTCTAATCAGCCCTGCACAGAATGAGAAAAACCCCACTCAGAAGGTGGAGGGGTACAGTAGTCAGATGCACAGAGAAGCAAAGGTGAGGCCCTAACTACGGGAAGGCTGGCACGGCCCAGAGCCAGCTCGCTCCGGTGCTCCACGGCCACGACTGAGGGTGCACTGCGGTCCTAACTCTTCTGCACAGGCAAAGGGTGTCACATCCATCCAACAACCACACCTCCTTTTAAACCCATGAAACAGAATGACCTCTAACATCTCAGCAATGTTTGGAACAAAATCAAGCTTCACAAAAAATTTCTCCTATAGGTCTACAGAGTCTTCAAAAATACAGGATGGGCTCAGATCCATGGCAGAGAGTTCCTACCACATACTTTTCTTCAACTTTCTTTTCCTCTTTGAAGACTCATGCTTACAGTGATTGTTACTATAGGATAGTGTTCATTTAAACTTGGAATTCACATAATTTTGAAATGCTGGGCTAAAAAAAAAAAGCATTTTTAATATAAGGATGTAAGAAAAAACTGGTACTGCAGATGCAGCCCCTACTAGTTTTTCTCTCCTGATAGACTGGCTGGCTGCTCCCCTCAGGGCAGATGGCAGAGTTGGGTGTGGCTAAAATAAGGGACAAAGGAAAACAGGAGCCTTCAGGAGCATGGAGGTGATTTTCCTGTCCTTATCTTACACACAGGAAACTTTCTGAAGGCGGAACCACGCAGCCAACAAAGCTCGGGGTTGGGAGTGGGAGGGTAGCAGTGGCTTCAAGAGAAGAGGCCCGAGGGAGGAGGGTGCAGCTACAGGGGGTGGTACAGGCAGGCTTGGGCATTTGGGACTGCAGTGGTGACGTGAATCTCTACAAGCAACTCATAAAACTTCACCATGAATGCATTCTTCTGTACATTGATTTACAATTGTTAAAAACAAAAAGTCTTTAGGAAGAGAGAGAAAAGTATTGGCTGGAGATGGGGAATCTTCATCTCCTACCGGATAGGATAGCATCCCGGGGCGCACGTGGCCACACAGCAAGGCTATCCCCTAAAAGCCAGCAGCCCAAGGACCAAGAGGACCCAAAGGACCGCGAGACCAGCAGAGAGCTCAGGGAGAGTGACCAGTCACTTGGGGAGGAGGCAGAGCAGACGCAAGGAAAGGCACAAAGGGACAACAGATCACAGACCAGGCCAGCCTCGAGGGCAGCTAGAAGCACCAGATACTGTGTCCCTCCCTAAAGATCCCCTCAGCCAGTGCTTCCAGGAGCCTCGGGCCACAGAAACCTCAAGATGACCTTAAATTTCCTGAGGGTCTCTCCCACCCTTGAAAGGAGGGCCAGGTGGGCCACACAGGACAGAGGAGGGCGAGCAGAAGGGATGACTGACCTGCTTCCAGCCAGACACCTCTCAGAGCTTCCCAGACACGTGCCCAGAATGTGCCCTCCTGGTCCCCAGGGCTCAGAAGACATCATAGGGCATGGGAATCGGTGTAACCTAAGGACTAGAAAAGCCGGTGGAGGGGCAGAACATCAACGGTCCTGCGGGGCTGCACACTGAGCAGAGGCCGGGACTCCGAAGGGCAGAGACCAGTACCTGAGGTGAGGGTCTATCCCGGAGCTCGGAGTCAGGCCCCACTGGAGGAGAACCCAGATGCACAAGCTGCCTGTGAGCAAGGCCAAGGCCAGCCAGGCAGGAAAAAGCCACAGGAACCGCCGGGAGCACTTCCTCTCTCCAGCCCCATCTCCCTCTTTCCAGGAATCCCCTTTCCTGAAGGGAGGAGCTGCTGTGATGGATTTACACAAGACTGAGCTGCACCTTCCAGGACAACAGCCACCCTCCCTCCGCCAGCACTAGGCACTGCTGTGCGCCACAGCTCAGAGCCAACTCTAAGACAGACACTGTCCTGGGGAAAACAACTGCACCAGAGACGGAAAAGCACACTCTTTGATCAGGGAGAGGTCTCTGATGGGGAGGGCAATCTTCTGAGGACAGATGGATGGCATGGGGGGTGGTCCCCAGCCTTTCAGGGTGCCAGGAGGCTATCAGGTTTTGGACCATCTCCAAAGGCGCAAGCTTCACCTCAGGCCCAACTGAAAGATAAATCAGTGTAATGCTCGGCTCAATTATCCACTTAAAAGAGGCATAACAACAATTTTTTAAAAGCAGGACATGCAGATGAAAGATACATCCTTTCTTTCCTGAGAGGAGATGAGAAGTCTCCCCAAACCTCCCCTGACCTAAGGTACAGCACTTTGGGCAGTGCCAATAATGATTTTCCTCTGGACTGGATGTGGGCTTTCTTCCAATCCCTAAGCCCTTTCCAGCAAAAGCTGTGCTCGTGAGTTATCTCTAAACAGGTCCCTATTCCCCCACAACAATGTACATTCAAAAACACTGCACCCGCCCATAGGGCGTGTGGACCATAGGAGTGTCTCCAGCCCCATCTCCCTCTTTCCAAGAATCCCCTTTCCTGAAGGGAGGAGCTGCTGTGATGGATTTACACAAGACTGAGCTTCACCTAGCTGCACACTCCATAGGAGTGTGGACCTCGAGTTCCTCTCAGCAGTTGCAGCTTCAGAGTCTCGTATACAGTCTTCAAGACACCAAGTCAAAGGTCAAAAGGTCCCAGCAAAAGGACAGCAGATGTCCTGTGTCCTAAAGCCCCACACCAGCAGAGACAGGAGTGAAATGCTCACACATCAGTCAGCCCTTTGGGTTTGGCTGCAGAAACCAGAGCAAGCATCTGGCACCAGGCTGTGGGGCTCTGGGTGCAGGCTCAGGCCTAGATCCCACTTCCTGACTACACTGGGGGCTTGACCAAAGGAAGCTGGCTCCTCCTGCACAGGGTGAGGGGGTGGAGGTATGGGGGTGGGGGGGAGTGTCTGCTCCTAGGAGAGGCCTCCACATCCTCCCTCCTTCCTGGGGAGTCCAGATCTCTCTTTCCTCCAGCAGCATTCTGTCCCCAGGCTCTCTCCACCCCACAAGGCACCTCTAAAACCCATGCCCCCGTCTGAGCAAATGATGAGTAATTATACTAATTGCCCCTTACCTCCCACTCTCCCCAAGACCTCCCCTGAGCAGGACGCAGGGAGATGGGAGTGTGGGCCACAAAGCCCACCCCACTGGGGTCTCTCTGTCCACTCCATCTCTTTCCCCAGGACCAACCAGTTGACTGGCCACCATGGCTCATGGTCTTCACCCAGAGGCCACCTTGGCAAACACTGCAGACACACTAGGGGGTTGGAGACCCCAAATCGTGTGAAGTCTCACAGAAACAAAGCTCAGCACACTGGGCCAGGGATTTAGCTCAGTGGTTCCAGCGCCTGCCTTATAAGTGCAAGGGCCTGGGTTCAATCCCCGGTAATCACATACCACAAAGCCAGGTGTGGTGACTCACACCACCAGCAATCAGTACCACAGACCACAATGGCAAGTGTAGGGGCTCACGCCTGTAATCCCAGCACTTGGGAGGCAGAGGCAGGAGGACTGCTGAGTTCAAGGCTGAGTTCAGGACCAGCTTGAACTACAAAGCCAGACCTTGTCTCAAAAAAAAAAAAAAAAAAAAAAAAAGCTCAGCACACTGACCATTTCTGACCTGGAGCCTCAGAAGGGAACTGCTTCTCAGAAGGAACCCCAGAGGTGCCCTTTACAGTGTCTCTGCTCTGCAGACTTCCTCATCAGATCCACTGTACCCTCCAGGAGATATTAGCACATGATGTGGGCTGGGAAAAGTCTGTCCTTGAACGGGATTACTGAGTGGCCTCCAGGAAGGGTGCTCACCTCCCTATGACCTGATTTTCTCTTAAGCAAAGCAAGAATAACCTCGGTCCTCAGGATCATTCTCGGAGCCAAATGAAGTACTGAATGCAGCATCCCTCTAGGACAGAGAACACGAAAGAGTGAAACTGCTAGCCAGGCCCAGTGGCACATGCCTGCAGTACCAGCACTCTGAGAAGCTGAGACAGGAGGATCACAAGTTCATGCCTAGTGCGGACAACTTAACAAGACCCTGCCTCAAAAGTAAAAAGAAAAAAAGGACTAGCAGCTCACTCCAAAGGCCTTGGCTTCAATCCCCAGTATGGGATGGGGTGTGTGTGTGGGGGGTGTTGTTAATAGAAATTCTAACCACTGCAAAAACAGTGTACAGGGGCTGGGGATTCGGCTCAGTGGTCCCGATGCCTGACTTGCAAGCCCAACGGCCCGGGTTTGATACCCAGTAACCACATACCACAGTGCCAGGCGTGGTGGTTCACACCTGTAATCCCAGCACTTGGGAGGCAGAGGCAGGAGGAGGATTGCTGAGTTCAGGATCAGCCTGAACTACAAAGTGAGACCCTGTCTCAAAAAAACTTTTAAAAAACCCAAAACACAGTGTACAGAGAGACACAAAGCCCATATTCCGGTCCTACAGGGCTCCTCACAAGCCCCATGAAGCAACGAGTTCTCCTCACCTTTCTCAGTTTAGTTTCCTCAATCACAACTAAAACCCAGTCCTTTTAATGAGGCACATGTCTTTATTTCTGTATACAGGTGTGGACGCTCACTGCTCTCAGCTGTGGGCACGTGGCGCCATAGACTCTTTGTAGTAAGGACTGTCTATCCGTGTCCAGATAGCAGCGCCCCTGACCATTACCCACTAGATGCCTGTAGTGTCCCCACCCAAGACTCACCCACCTGGAAGGTCCCTAGACACTGCCAGTGTCTCCGGGGTGGGTGAGGCTCAGGCTGGGAACTTGCGCTGCCTGCAGAGACAGTAAAGAGTTAAGCTGGGCAAGCACAGGCGCTCGCACTGCACTCATGGAAACTTTACAGGCACTGAGGCCGCAAACACACAGGACTCCTGAGCTGCCTTCCAGGGGCAGCTCGGTTGGCCCGCTCATAAAGGCGCCTGCAGACCTCGCCCTGCATACAGAGTCCCATTTACTGCTGCAGCTCCCTGGGCCTGAGCTCCCCACGTCTGCTCAAGAATGTGCTTGGGAACTCAGCCTGCAAGAGCGGAGCACAGAGGGGTCCTATGTGCTGCCTGCAGCGCGTGGAGGAAGAGGAAGCCGTCGGGCAGCAGGCCGTGGCGGTCATTCCTGAGGCAGGTGGCACTTTGCCAAACGTGATTCCCTCTGACTGACTTGGTGGATTTGACCAAACTTCTCAATGTCCTACTTTCCTAGTATAGAAGAGCTGGCAGCGTCCGGAGGGGGCCACATGTGTACACTTACAAACCAATCCTGCTGGTTTAAGCACAAACGAACGATAATGATAAAAATGACAGAGGAGTTCAACAGACGGACTAGCCAGAGGGAGGAAGGGAGGCAAATGTCTGCTTTAAAGAGAGGTCTGTTTACCCAGTATTTAAAAACAAGAACCCCGAACTCCCTACCTCGTTATGACTTCTCTAACATTTGTTTTTCATTTATCCAAGATCATAATCTTGACTGAGGACCACATAGGAGCCAAACTTGAACTTGAAAACCAAGCTGGTCCTTTTGTTCTGCCTGTGTTAATTAGTGTACAAAGGGGCATCTGATTTCTTCCCTCCCCAACAGTCTGAAACAGTGCTTCCCATTGATGAAAGTCACAGCATTAGGATGGGGTGCGGACAGGCAGCGAGGATCAGGCCCTAGGACAGGTATCAGGAAATGAAGGCCCTAATCTTGCTCTCTGTGTGTCCCAGACAACTTATTTCCAGTACTGCACCTCATCTTGCAATCCACTTAACAGTTCCTGCCCTGTGGATTAACTGGAATTATGAAGATCTATGTAATTCTAGTAATGCATATTTGAAAAGAAAGTACCAAAAGTAAAACAGTATCATAGATGGATTACAATTCCCAAAGTGGGTTCCACAGAGCACTACCCACTACTTTGGGAATCTTATTCCTTCATTCATTCAGTAAGTGTTAACTGAGGGTCTTTGACAGGCCTGTTGCTGAGAATGCAATAAGGAACCAACAGTATAGCTTCCTGCCTTTGTTTATTAGTTTGTTTGGAGACAGGATCTTATAGTCCAGGCTGGCCTTGAACTCACAACAATCCTGACTCAGCCTCCCAAGCGCTAGAATAACAAGCATGTGCCACGCCTCTGGCCCACTTCCTGTCTTCTGTGAGTTCAGGATCCAGAGGAAACAAGCGTGTACTGAATAATCAAGCTAAAAATTTACAGCACAGAACCCTACCACTATAACTTGTGTCTAGATGTTCCTTCCAAAGCCTCGCGCAGTTATAGGTGGGGAGTTTCAAAGGTGGCTGGATTAGAATGTGGACTAAGAATGTGATGCTGGGATTAATGGAGTGGACAATGGAAGCCCCTCCTTGGGTGTGGGCGCCATTAATCAACAGCTCCACAGCCTGGCTGGAATATAAGGGAGAGAAGGAAGGCAGGTCTGTGGCTGCTGTTTGCTGCTGCTGTTGCTTGCTGCCTTCTGCCCACCATAGACTGTTTCTCCTCTGTGATCTCCCTCTGCCATTCCCTTCTACCTTACCTTAAAGTCAGCTGGCCATGGACTGAAACCTCTACAAACTGTGTGTTAAACAACCTTTCCTCCTTTTACTTCCAGCTGCAACTATTTTGCCTCAGCAACAGGAAAAGTAACTAAGTACACTGTACTGTGTGGAACCTAACAGAGGGGCTATGAGGGACTGTGTTCTCCACACAACCTTGGTCGAATAATCCTGCAGCATTCTGCATATATACTCTGCTCTAAGAGATCCTTGGTGCACACCAGCATGTTACAGGCCCGAGAAGTTCTGCAGAAACGAAGCCCAGGATATTCTACCTATTAACATCCCAAGGATGTTGCTCTGGGAAGTGCTGATAGAGGCCCCATTGTTCTTATAGCCTGGAAGAAACTTCAGTCTAAAACAAAAGCCCTTGTTCATATAACTGGAAAACTATCATGTGTCCTCTTGGAACAGCCAAAATACCTTGGAGTTGCTAATGTAATTCTAAAGTATTTTCCTTGGCAAAAGCCTATAAAAACATATGGCTTCCACAACTGCGTACAGACTCCCAGTATCACAGATGAAGCAAAGTCCACAGACACAATACAGGGACCAGATTCAAAGCTCTACCTTCGGCACAGAACTCTGCTTTATTTATTTTTAAAAGGATGTACAGCCTCAGTACTGAACCAGGAAAAAAAAAAAAAACTTCCATAATAAGCAAAATAAAATGATCAGCCACTGATGAGCAATGTATCAAAAACGATGCAGTGAAAGATAGCAGGAATGAACAATGACTTCCCTTGTTAACTGAAAAATGTCCAGGGGGGAAGACAGGTTTTTGTTATTTATTTTATTACTTACTGTGCATAAAAAGGAAGGAAATGTAAATAAATAATATCAGATTCACACATGTGCAGAAAGAAGGCAAACTGGTACGAAAGACACTGTATCAGAGTAACAGTTGATCAAAAGGAAAAGACAGCCAAGGTGCTTAGAAATATGAATTTAGAAAGCTAGTCATCCAAAACCAAATAGAAGGTGGCTGGAACTCAGGGGAGAGGGCTTGTCTGGGCTGTGCAGAGCCCTGGTTCAATCGGCAACACAAAAATTATCTACGTGTGTGTGTGAGTGAGCGCACGTGTGTGTACGTGTGCACAGCGGTGAAACTGAATTTTATAGGTGCCAGTGAGAACCTGAAAACCCAGGATCACTGCAGCTGATAATGAGTTCACTCAAACAAAGCCCATGCTATGTACCAGGCACTCTGTACATGTGGAGGGGGCTAGGGATTAAATTTAGGGTCTTTGCGTTAGACCTACATCCCCAGCTCTTTCTTATTTTTTTAAGTTTCAGACAGATCTCACTAAGATCTCACTTAGTCTCACTAAAGGTTTCATTCAGACCTGCCATCATGCCTCAGCCTCCTAAATGCCAGGATTACAGGGCTGTGCCAACCATGGCTGGCAATATGTAAAACAAAAATCTTTAAAATGATGAAATCAGTCCTACAAATATATCAGAATATGGCCTCAATGTCGGTATTGGGCAAAAATGTGTGACTGAGCTTGAATCACCCCAAGGCTTGGACAGAATTGATCAATAAACTGATGAGTTCTTAGTATGATAAATACATGTGATCGGTATGACTATGTGAGAAATACAGAAATTGAGCACTCTTGGATTTGTTGTCATTATCTGAGCATGCTCTTTTAAAAATAGACAGGCTTCTTACACACAACATGAATGAGAATCCCCACATGAGATTTATCTACTGAAAGGCTATCAGTTGGGGGAAATATACATGCAGAATTTTTACTGAAAGAATAAAACATAAGTATAGAAGACATTAATTTTATACACAAAGCAATTAACATGTCTAATTATTAAGTAGGGAGATTGATTTCACAGCATTACTGGTCTTAAGAGTACACTTAAAAAAGAACACATCCTTCTAGAGTAAGTGCTTATAAATGTTTTTAAATTACATTACGTTCTATTTCTGATCCCTACGGAGCTGCTTGCTGCCCTCAGAACATTAAATACAGCAACCTTTAGTGGCTGCATATGCACCCTGAGCAGTACCACGGAGGTCCACAAATAACCTCTCCCATTAAAGAGTCAGAATTCCTTCTAGAAACGGCTGGCTCCAGGTCTGGGACAGGAAGTGCACAAGATGCGCCTGGAACATCCTGCCGTACCAGGCCTGCGTCCAAAGGACTCAAGAGCCAATTTGAAGAGGCTCCAACTGGCTAAAGATGGGGCAATTTTAGTATCAATATGGATAATTGCAAACAGACTGAAAGACATTAAGTAAGTTTAAATCTATGAGTTCATAACAATACAGCAAAATTTAAAACTAAATTAAACTTAAAAACTTCTGTGGTCACCTTTTCAGTGTGAAACTACCTGGAAAACAGTAAACAAAGGCAAAAAAATCAAGCATTCAAGTTGCTTTCCCCATACGGTCCAAAGAAAGGTTTTAAACTTTTTCAGTACAGGGCCAGGCAGTAAATTTTCCAACCCTGTGGGCCACATATGGCCTCAATCTCAGTTATCCAACTGGGCCCTTGTAATGCAATGCAGACCTAAAATAAATGGAAATGAATGATCCTAACTGTGTTCTAATAAAACTTTATTGACAAACATAAGTGGCAGATTGGGCTCAGCCTGTAGACCTTAGTTTGCTGACCTCTGATCTATCATAACTAAAATAACTGATGACTAGTTTCACTTTTAAGAAGTATTACAGATGATGGATGAAGGAGGAATGATATCCACTATTGCCATTTGGAAACTGTTAACCAAGTACGGAGGTAGGAGTTGATCATCAGGGCCTAACATCAAAGACAGGCAGCAAGACCTTAGTCTTACCTGATGGAAGGACACAAATCTAAATAGTCTTGCAAACACATAAGCTAAAAAGAGGCTGGGGGCAAGGAGGCCAGAAACTCGATCAAGAATCTAACTCTGACAATTCTCAAGAACTACAGGGGACAGAGAAACATCTTAACAGACATCACAGGGTTGCATTTCACGAAGTCCAGATTTTGAGCAACACCATGGAATTTATCAAGATTGAATCCTAGGGACCAGGGATTTAGCTCAGTGGTTCCCGTGCCTGCCTTGTAAGCGCAAGGGCCCAGCTTCAGGTCCCTGTAACTACATACTACAGTGCCAGCGGTGGTGGCTCACGCCTGTAATCCCAGCACTTGGGAGGCAGAGGCAAGAGGATTGCTGAGTTTGATGCTGAGTTCAGGACCAGCCTGAACTACAAAGTGAGACCCTATCTAAAAAAAAAAAAAAGTTCGAGCCTTAAACACCTAATTAGAAAGTTCTTTACACCCTAGAAAGAATAGAGACGGAGATTTAACTGAATCACACTGCACAAGGTCCTGAGTTTGATTTCTAGTACCAGAAAAAAACAAAAACTAAAACCTATCTGATTATAGTCACATTACAAAAAAATAAAATGTCTACTTCACTAACTGAAAATTCCACAAGAAACACCCTCCAAATCATGTACTGTAATTTTTTGAAAAATCATTTTTGATCCAGACAATAAAAAAAACTTAAAAACTATAAAAGAAGCTTTTTTTTGTTTTTTGAGACAGGGTCTCGCTTTGTAGTTCAGGCTGGCCTGAGCTCAGCCTCCAACTCACATCACAGTAATCCTCCTGCCTCTGCCTCCTGAGTGCTGGGATTATAGGCGTGAGCCACCACGCCCGGCACTGTGGTATGTGGTACAGATTGCTGCTGGCTGTGAGTCTCCACACCAAGTATGGTATGTGGTTACCAGGGATCGAACCCGGGTCCTTGCACTTGCAAGACAGGCGCCGGAAACACTGAGCTAAATCCCCAGCCCTAAAGAAGCTATTTTTTGGTTTGTTTTTGTTTTTCCTCTGGTTTGCTGGACTGAGGCTCATATGCTAGGGTCTGCATATGCTAGACAAGTACTTTCCCACTAAATTAAACCCCTTGCACCGTGTTATCTATTCATGTATGTATTTATCTAAAGGGGGGGCTCCAAACATCTTGTCCTTTCACCTTACTTAATATTCACAAATATGTTGGCACATGAGAAGGTATTGTTCCTGCACTGTAATGACAAATTTCTAAGATCTGTTTATCAGTCTGGCAGCCACCACACTAATAATTGTTCCTGGCAAACATCATCAAAGCCTCTAAAACCAGCAGGTTAAAGTTGGAAGAGAATTGTGATATTTACATAGTTTCAAAGTATCTGCCACAAGATACTTACTAATTACAGAAAAAGAAAAAGAGTGACTTTCTTGGAGTAGTGCAGTCAACCTGATTATAATCAGTGATCAAAGTTAACTTCAATAGCAGTAGGGGCACAATGAGAATGCCACGAGCCCTGCCCACAATGTACAACCTGCATCTATTATGAGAAAGTATATGGGGGGGGGGGCGTCCAAGTTCCTTCTGCAAAATAATCTTTATACTCTTGGAATCTTGAAAGGTCAAGAACACTAGTGATACAGAAAGAATCAAGAACTGTTCTGGACTGAAGGAGATGAAAGAGACACAATAATTAGGTGTAACATGTGGTCTTGGACTAATGCAAATATATATATATATAATATTTATATATATTTATATATATATTTATATATATATCTCTCTCTCTGCGTTAATTTTCTTATTTGATCCTTTGGGGTCGTTTTTTAGAAGATATCCTGCCTCTTCACTAATCTTACTTGTTATTAGCACAGATACATGCTAGATGACAATAATCTAGCTACATCAGAAATTATGTCCCTTAAGTAAAGGGCACTGTATCTGCAACAGACTTTAGAATGACTCAGAAAAAAATTTTTTGAAAGATAAGAGAAAATGTAAAAAAAAAAAAAATTAAAAAAAAAAAAGATAAGAGAAAATGTAATATATGTTAACATTTGGAGAACCTTAGGGGAAAGTACATGGAATTCTTCATATTATTTTAAATTTTTTTCTATGTCTGAAATTATTCTAACATTTAAAGTTAAAATACACATAATTTATTATAGGTTCCATATAAAATTAATTTAAACCTACATAAAACGATGCATATATACACCCATCAACCTGTTGATAGTTATTTGATTAAAAAACTCACAAGCTAATATAGTAAAGTGCTATGTAAGTTTGTTCAAAGGAAGTGAACAACCACCTAAATTCTAAACCTACACTACATACTTATGCTGATGTAGCAAATACCTCTGTGTGTGTGTGTGTGTGTGTGTGTGTGTACGCGCGCGCGCATGTGCGTGCATGTACATGTGTATTGCGATAGTTTTATATTATGTAGCTCAGGCTGGCCTGCGTAATCCTCCTGCCTCAGCTTCCCCAGTGCTGAGACATATGCAGGCAGGCGTCACACACCTGGCTGACATCTAGATACTTTCCTGACTGTTCCATTAATCATTTTCCATGAAAATACTTTAAAATACTATAAGAAATATCCATTTATTAAAATATTTGTTAAAGTTCCTAGGTCACAAAACCTCCTAATAAGACTATAACAAAACATAATTTTGTAATAATACTAATATTGTAACACTACTATAAATTCTTTGATAACATTTCTCATTCCTTTTTATATTCTAAAGACTTATTCTATGATGCTGATATTTCATCTTAGCTTGGTCAGTTCCTAGCTTTAAAACTCAAGTGGTCTAAAGCTGGGTACGGTCATGGACACCTGTAATATCAGCAGGATGAGGCAGAAGTATGAGTTCGAGGCCAGCTACATACATACCGAGTTCAAAGCCAGTCAGGACTACATAGGAAGACCATTTTTATGCATGTATGTATTTATTTATTGAGGCAGGGTCTTGCTCTGTAGCTCAGGCTGGCATTGAACTCATTATGCCTGTAGTCCAGGCTGGCCTCAGATTTGTAGCAATCCTCCTGCCTCTGCCTCCCAAGTGCTGAGACTACAGGCATGAGCCACCACTCCAGGTAAGGAGATCGAGGAGGAAAAGATGGGAGGGGATGGGAGGGGAGGAGAGGAGAGGGCAGGACAGGACAGGACAAATACCTGTAATCTAGCACTCTTGATAGCTGAGGCAAACGCATCAGGAGCTCAAGCCCCAGCACTAGCCCAGCCCATCGGGTGACCTGTGTATACATGCTCCTCCCTCCTTGCCCAGGCCTTGGGTTCTCTCCATGCACTGCACACCCTTCTCTCTTCAGTGAGAGTTAAAAAGCACTGCTTGATAAAAGCGTCACAGTGTCACATCCCAGCCCTGGCTCCATCCTTAGGGTGCTGGGGATACCCAGTAAAAGATGATCCTACTCCACAGCGTGCTCTCTCCCTCCCTTGTCCCCCTCATGTCCTCTCCCCCTCTCTCCCTATCTATCTCTGTCTCTCTTTCCCTGATAAGCACTGTGTCTCTTTCCCTGACCATCTTTTTTTATAGTGCCAATGGGTACCAAACCCAGGGAAAGCTCTACTAGAGGCCATATTCCCAACACTTTTTTTTCTGAGACAGGGTCTCGCTTTGTGGTTCAGGCTGGCTCTGAGCTCAGCCTCCAACTCATCACAGCAATCCTCCTGCCTCTGCCTCCCCAGTGCCGTCATTACAGGCATGAGCCAACATGCCTGGCACTGTGGTATGTGGTACTGATTGCTGCTGGGCGTGAGTCTCCAAGCCCAGTATTGTTATGAGGTTACCGGGATTGAACCCAGGCCCTTGCGCTTGCAAGACAGGCACCTGAACCACTGAGCTATATCCTCGGCTTTTTTTTTTTTTTTTAAGGCAGGGTTTCACTAAATAGTCAAAGCTGGCCTTGTTCTTACTAGGTCACCCAGTCTGGCCTAGAACTTACAGTGATCCTTCTGCCTCAGCCTCCTGAGTGTTGGCCTACTTTATGTTGTTGTTGATTTTTAATTTTGAAACAGAATCTTGCTAACTTGCCCAGGCTGACCTCAAACTTGGGATCCTCCTGTCTCAGCCTGCCCAGCAGCCACTTCGTCAGGCTCCTGACTATCATTTTACAGCACAAACACTTACCTGTACGGGAAAGTACATGTGTCTTCATCTCATATACTCTAACACCCTCTCTCTATGAAGCCCACCTACAAACAGTTTCATTCAGGAGGTAAGAGAATTAATAAGCAATAATCACGTCAAATGTACTTTCTTGGTAATATTCATACACGAAAGTGGGGCTGGCCAGAAGTGAGAAAATAGCAACAGGCAAGTTAACAGAAGTATGTCATATATGATGACATTTAAGGGACCAAAATTTACCGCCTCAATAGGGCCCAAAGGAAAACAAGACAACTTGGGAGGCATACAGTAAATTAGAAGCCAGAGACAAAGATTAAGATCTCACTTAACACAGCTCAGAGACTGTAAGAGAAGACACCTCGAGGGCTCTGATCCACTCCGGGCACTGCAAGGGCCAAAAGTGTTGCAAGAGGGGACGATGCAGAGGGATCCATTTATCTTTGACTTCTGCGCACACCTTGCTCTAAGTGGCATGTCCATTCACTTGGCTGTCCTGCAGCCAGACCCTCTTGTCTCCCAAGGCTGCAATGCTGGCTCCACCACCCTCTGAGGAGGCATCTCTGGGCCCTTGCTTCCTCTCCGTCCCAGCTTCCTCAAGGATGAAGCTAGGATTCTACATGAGATGCACACAATGTCAGTGCAGGCCAGCTGTCACACTGGGACAGAGCATCGGGACCGCTCAAGGGACCTCCAGGGCTGCTTTTCAATGCTGATCTTTAAATACAGTGTCAACATTCAACAAATGAATCATGACCCACGAATCCTGGCACCTAGGAGACTAAGGCAGGAGGATCACAAGTCTGAGGTCTGCCTTGACTACAGAGTGAGTTCAAGGCCAGTTCAGACTATATAGTGAGATCCCATCTCAAAACAAAACAAAACACATTGCTTAGCACACTCCAGGTATTATGATGCAAAGAACCACTTTGTCATGCATGGTCTCTGGGTACCTGAGACCCTGGAATGACAGGGTGAAGCACCAGGACACACAGGTGAGCCTGTTCCTGACCACTCTCAGGCAGGTACCAATGCCCGAGCTTGCACTGCTCACCTCAGGGGTACACTAGATGGCTCCTTCCAGCTCAGAGTTACAGGCGAGAAGGCGGGGTGCTTCATAAGAATTTCACCTCAGAAGGTGTCTTACAAATCCGAATGATGTCAGTGACTGATACATGCTACGCAATGCAGATATGGAAAGGAATTTGATCCTTATTATCAGAAATCACAGCCAATAAATATGGATCTAAGATATTTTGATTTTCATACTACTCACTTCTACTTGATTTTTCTTCCTCAATATCAATCCATCTATTTCTTACCATAGTAACCACTTCTATTTACCCCTTTCTGGTTTTTCTACACATTCTCAATAGACACTGCTACAAATAACAGTACCATTCACTTTACAAGGTCTAAGATCTTCTTCCCACTGAGATTTAAAGCCTTGTCATACCCAGACCCCAGCAGGCCTCAGTACCCCAAACCTCCCGATTTTTTTCCTTTCTTTTACTTCCCCTGTTCTGAGGATTAAACTCAGGATTTTGCTCTTGCCAACCAAGGTACATCCCTGGCCCAGCCTCCTTGATTTCTAACAACCACACTCAAAGGCCCTCATATTAATCTTTCCACTGTGCTATTATTTTCCAGAAGAGACCATATATGAGATAAGTGGGGCAGTATGGCAAAAATACTGAATTTCTTAATTTTTTCCTTTGGGAGGGTTGGGTTTTTGAGTGAGACAAGGTCTTGCTTCTAGTTCAACCTGGCCTTGAACTCACTATGTAGTCCAGGCTGGCCTCAAACTCGTGAGGTCCCTCCTCCCTCAGTCTCCTGAGGGCTGGCTTGACAGCCATGCACCACCACACCCGGCCTCATGATTCTAATCTGAAACCATCAGACACAAACACAGAGAAGGTAGGATGGGAATTTCCAGAAAAACTGTGTAAACGTGAAGGATTTATTTCTTTAACAGCCCAATTACACTGTAGCATAGTTCCATCGACGATTGGGACTGATTTCTGATTTCTCTTTAAGACAGCTTAAAGAGGGCAACTAATTTAGTAAATACTTAGTAAAATAAAACATAAGGAAACATATTTGCACTCTTGGCTTACCAGAGCTTGTTTTGTTATCCAAACTATGTAGTAACCCAAACTGCAGGGACAGTGAACAGGTGGCTCCTCCAGTCTCATGCTGAGACCCCCTCGAGTACTCTCCCACCTCTCACCGATCTTAACAACCAATGGCAGTCTCCAGCTCCCAAACAAGTCAAATGCTGGGAGATAACCACATTTTCCTCAGGTGGTAAAGACTAGGGCAGTGGGCTGAGGGTTACTAGGTGTCTTTGCAGCACAGCCCCGGTCAGGACAACTTCAGCCACAGTCACCGAGTCAGGTCTGCAGAGCGGGGACAAACCTACCACCCTCCAGCCAAAATGATGGCTCACACCAGGCTTTCTGAACAGAAAAACAAAGGTCAGCAGCCCTCTCCCAAGAGGAGGAGGGGCTGGTGGTGGGCCTGCATGTAAAGTCACAGGAGAAAGTGGACAGATCTGGACCTTGGACCTGCCATCGAGTACAAATCATGGCACTCTCAATGATGAGGTGTAGTGTGACCTTGTATGAGACACTTGACTTCTAGGAGCCTGTTTGCACAAGCAGCAAAATGGGGATAACAAGCACCTATGGCCTCGTTGACCGGAAACTGAAAACGCTCAAGATTTTAGTAGTCATTGCTAAGCGGAGAGAAGCTATTTACTTATCTCAACAACCAGACAGGGCAGAGGGTGTATCTTAGGGGTAAAGTTCTGGCCTACATGGGTTCTATTGCTACGACTACAGAACAAACAAACAAAACCAGAAAGCAGTGCCATTTAATCAAACACTTGCTAGCATTCAAAATCTTTTTTTATTTTATTTTGATTTTCTTTAGACTGGGTCTTACTACACAGTTCAGACTGGCCTTGAATTCACTATGTTCCCTGGGCTGGTCTTAAACTCACAAGTGATCCTCTTGCTTTAGCTTTCTGTGTGCTCAGACAATAGGTGTGCAGCACCATACCA
>PVIR01031390.1:0-19496 GCA_004026965.1 Petromus typicus
TTTGGTGGAGGCTTTGCTGGAATTCAAGCTGATGGCTACATTTAGGGCAATGGCTGGAGACTTCTGGGCATTTGTTTGTAGTTGAATGTCTAAATCTCTTATCTTGATGTTCTCAATCCTGAAAAAAAATAAGATAGGTTATGTAAATGTAAGGCCAATTAACTGCCATAGACACTTCCTAATTGATGGACATCTACCATATGTATTGTTGAGCAGGGATCTGACCCAAAGTTTTAAGTTACTAAAGAAGACATATATGAAATAAAGCTTATCTTAGTCATTTTCCTTGATGCTGAGACACAATACTTGCCACCAGAGATTAAAGGAGTAGAGCTTTATCTTGGCTCAGTTTTTGGGGTGTCAGTTCATGTATGATGGTTAGTCCTCTCCAGGGAAAGATAGCATGGTGGAAGAGCCTGGTGGAGGAAACCTGTCACATCCTAGCAATCAGAAAGCAGAGCACAAAGGGGGAGAAGCCAGGGAAGGGAACCTGCGTTTCCAGTTCACAGCCCCAGGGACCCAGTGCTAAGCAGGGCCACCCCTTAACAGCACGCTCGGCTGCTGAGCTCATTTGTGGATAAGTCCACTGATAACTGTAGCACCCCACGGTCCAAACACCTTTCAAAAGCTCCACTGCTGCACACATGCAAGTGTTAGAGAACATCTAGATCTAAACCACAACAAAGCTCAAGTTTTTTGTTTCTTACCCGTGGAGCATCTGTGGGCTCAAATGAATTGTTCCTGGCTTTTTTGTTTTGTTTGCAAAAGCAGCTTTTAAATCCTGATTACCTCAGAAGAATACACAAATCACGCTTTTAAACAGTCATGGGTGAGGGACCCAGGAATCCACCTGCCCTTTGTTCCCTGGTGTTCTCTGATTATCTCAGTTTGACTCCTCATATTTTAATGTGTAACTCTAAAAAATATTAATATCACTATATCATTCCTAACAATCTGTATCTAGTCCACATTCAAATTGCCCAGTCTGTCAAACGTGACCTTTTTACAGCTGATTTTGTTCAAATATAGTGCCATAAAAGAGCTACACAGTACACTTTGTTCATATGTTCTTTGGGTCTTTTTAAATTACCAGTCTCCTCTGTACCCTCTGTTTAACCTCTCTCACGTGTCATAAATTTGGGGAAGATTCCAGGTCAGTTGCCTGATAAAATATCCTACAGCCTGGACCTGTTGCTTGTTCTTCTACGCATCCCCTGTGTTTCCTGAAGACTGAGGACTTTGGAAAGGCTTCAGGAGGTTCAAGTTGACAGCACAGCGGGAGCCCCGCGTGTCCCACCACTCCCACCTGTGCTGAGGAGCGTCAGAGGGATCAATCTGACGGCTCCGTTTACATCTGTCATTGTCTTTTTTTCCTTCTGTCTTCTTCACTGAATTGTTGATAGTGTGCAAACATCACTTTTCTAATTCTGCTAAATTTTACACAGGCTCAGCTTCTCTATTTGGTTGCCAGTTATAAAGCAGAGAGTTGGTACCCCAGTTCCCTTGTTAGTGATTAAAAAAAAAAAATTTGCTCTTATTTTTAATTATCATTTAACTTCCTGTGTAATTACGTGTCTACTGTTATTCAACTAATTGCATTTGTTATTTTTTCATTCTCAAATTCAATAATCTCTAATCAGTATTTTTCATATTAAAGGAAATCATTTCAAGTTGGTTCCTGTGTCCTTTGACACCAACCTTTAGTGAGGAGAGTAATGTGTTTTTTTAAAAAAACTAAAATGTAGCCATTTTGGGTGATATCTTAACTTTCCTCCTCTAGATTTTTCTCTAAATTTAGGAAACTTAATCATCACTCATTTTCTAGGAAATATTTGAAATGTTACATTACCATGTAATGTGACTGAATAGAAAATAAGTTTTAATGACTACTGTGGTATTATAGTAGGGGAGAGAGATTGAATTTTTGAACAGCCAGAACTGGGAAAATCGGCCTTCCATTTGGAAAATCTCTGCCTCACCGCAGCTCACAGGCTAGAAGTCAAAAACAAGTCTTTCTAACCTTGAAGAGGGACTCTAAGATAATGAGGAAGACAGACCATAAAGCATTAACTGAAAAGGAATTAATATTTCATACATTAAAATAGAAAAATTCTGTAAAATGGCACCATAACCAATGAAAAATGAGACAAGACTGATAGGAAATTTTCTAGAGTTGATATATTATTCTCTACAGGATAATTTGCCTTATCTGATAATGATTCTAGATATTACTGGACGAGGAAAACATGAACAGACAAAACATTAAAGAAGAGATTCAGGATGACCAGCAAAAGTATGAAATGAAACTCATTTCATTAATGATCATAAACATATGTATTAAAATTGCTGTTTGGTTTGAAATTTTCTGTAAGAATATTTGAGAACTTGTCTTATCTTTTGATTTATGCTTATTTTCTTCCTTATTCTGGTAATGGGGATCAAAACCAGGTTTCATGCATGCCTGGTAGGCAAGTACTCTGCACTGAGCAATGTCCCCAATTCTATGTAAAATTATATGCACATCAAATTCAATAATGTATGTTTTTGTTTTTTATTTTTGAAATAGGATCTCACTTTTTTTTGTAGTTCATGCTGGCCCTGAGCTCAGCCTTGAACTCACAGCAATTCTCCTGTCTCTGCCTCCCAAGTACAGGGATTGATTACAGGTGTGAGCCACCACACCCAGCACTGTGGTATGTGGTTCTGATTGCTGGTAGACGTGAGTCTCCACACTCAGCATTGTATGTGGTTACTGGGGATTGAACCTGGGCCCTTGCACTTGCAAGGCAGGCATGGGAACCACTGAGCTAAATCCTCGGCCCAATAATGTATGTTATAGTTTTATTTTATTATTGTCTTTAGAAATACTTTGGGGGCAATTTAGCTCAGTAACACCACACCTGCCTCTTAAGCACAAGGTCCTGAGTTCAATCCTTGGTACCAAAATAAATAAATAAATAACTGTATAAAATATTTTTAAGAATGAGTTTTTCTGTTTATGAGGAAACTTCATTGTCCTCTTTCTCCCCAAAATATAGCATTTTTTCTGTTCATCCAGAATTCAAGTACTCAATATCCTCTAAGAAAAGTTTGAAATGCAGCTTCTCACACTTCCTGGAGTTTGTTTTCTCTGCCCTTTGGCTGTCACAGCCCCTTTTCAGGTTCTCTCTTCCAAGCTTTTGCTCTCTGAGATTTTCAAATGCTGACTTGACCCCTCCTCTATAACTCTTATTTTAAAAAATACTTGGCTTTCTGAAGAAAAGCAGAACTCATAATTAAATCTTCAAATCTGATGAGTACATTCCTAGACCTGGATGGGTCTCACAACCCCCCTACCATGTAATATTTGGGAAAATCTGCTATGAAAAGCTGTTCTTTAGAGGATCTGAAACAAATGACAATCCTATGCAGGTGTCCATCTCTGAATCCAAATTGGCCTCAAATTGGATTAAAGTGAATATATTCAGCAGATACAGAGTTATGGTTTTCTTTTCCTCCAACTGCAGGTATTTTGCAGAACGGGATGCTACAGCAGCTCAACAGGTCCTTTCTGACTCCCTTCACCCAAAATGCAGGTAACTGTTGGAAATAAAATGTTAGGCTTACTGGGTTAGGTAAAAATCACCTCACATGTGAGTCTATAGACAGTTTTTTCAGGAGGGTCAGCCCACCAAAACTGAGACTCTAAAATAAGCCCTTTTGATAAATGCTGTATAGGAGAGTTAAAACTTTAGGCACTTTCCAGGATGTAGGATCCAAAGTGGTACCACTCAAATGTATTCATAATGTCACTCATGTACGAAGAGATTGAAAATGGCATGAAAGAAAGATAGGTCCTGGGAGAAAAAAAGAAAGAAAAAAAGGGGGAGGGCGTAGCAAGAAGAATGGAATTCACGATGTCATGAGCAGCTGAGAAAAAGCTGAAATTACTAAGGTTTTTGTTTGTTTGTTTTAAAGTTGAGATCCTAACTTATTTTCTTTCCATTTACCTTTTTAATTTTTTTTTTATTTAACTGAATACATGAAGGGATATCACTAAAGAGGAAATGAGGTATTTTGCTTTGGTTTTGTGTTCTATTTTGTTCTGAAATGAATTTTAGAATTTTTTGACATGAATGTAGATTATTGAAAATGTTCCCAAAATGAACATTTTCCAACTCTGTATCTCCTAGAGTTATCTGTAGACTATATTTTAATGAGCTGAAAAGCAGATTATACTAATCTGACAGAAAATGTCAAAGACCCTTTCTCCAGCCGTAATTGTGACTGGAGGAACATTTTGAACCCTTCACTGTAGGCGCACTCACCACCATGACCTGATCTTTCAGAAAGATATTTAATGTGGGAATTTTGTTAGACAGAATTTGCTGTTCTACTAATGTATTTCTGACTTCATTATTATAAACTTCTAATTTCACATTTATAAATATTATAAATAGTTTGTGCATGCATGTGTGTGTGTGTGTGTGTGTGTGTGTGTGAGTGAGTGTTTGTAGCTCTTATGAGAATTCTGTTATTTTGTAGTCATGCTTTTGTAAGGCTTTTTTCTTCTCAGCATTGTGATAGGTTAATTGTTAGTGTTCTTGCTGGCTACACAGATCTAAATTTTTAACATAGAATTCTCTAAATTCAAGAATATCTTTACTTTTTTTTTTTCCCACCTGTTATACTCATTTTAGCTTCATTTGTCTATGGTTCATTAAATCACATGTTAAAATATAATTTAAAATATTTTATAAGTTAAGAAAAGTTCATTTGATTTTACTTATTTTAAGAAAATCTCTTAATCGTTTCTTAGTATATTACATGGTTAAAATCAAGCTGTTCTAATTTTTGAACTCCATTGTCTAAACCATGTATTTCTGTGAAATCCGAAATTGGTTGGATAAGTCTGTGTGTGTTCTCAGGTGGCATTTCCTGGAGGAACATCAGCCAGAAGACATAAATTCTCCACAGTCCCTGGAAAGTAACAATGATATTAAAATATTTTTTGATTAATTATGGAAGGGAGATTAATTTTGACTGTGAGCCAGTTTCAAATAACCCTACTTCCTATGTCAGCCATCAGAGAGGAGCTGAGAATTCATGTGACTGCTGCTTTTAAGAAAAGACTAGCATTTGTGTGTTTGTGTGTTGTGTGTGATCGTAGGCATGGAGATAAAATTACATGCTGTAAACCTCCAGCTACAATATGATTGAAGAAATGAAACTCAGGTATAATTATTTCAAGTTGATTGTAAATGTCACTATATACAAATCACAATATTTAAAAAATCTACTTACTATTTTTCTTCATTGATGTCTGAAAGAAATATATCAAACAATTATGGTATCAACTTTGGTTCTGTCAATCCTGAATATTTGCAGAAAGGGGCACTTCAGCAGCTGTTCAACAGTAAGAAGTCATTATTTACTAAGGAAAGCTCCTTTCTGTTATTTTCATCAAGCACAACATATTACTACTCTTGAAAATATTCATCTATCCAGTCCAGAAGTAACTTGCAGGCTAGAATTAGATTCAGTTTTAAGAGGAGAATTTTGACTGTTCATTTTTAGGTTTGCTGTTTGTTGTTCCCGAAGAAAAGGATTCAATCTTTTTGAGCCACCATGTCCTATAAGTAATCAAATAAATGAAGGTCATTTGGCATTTTCTTGCAGATAAAGATTTAACATAACAAATATAGAAACACGATAGCTCCTTTGACAAAGTGGGTAGAGGTTATACTTTTTTTGTTTGTTTCTTTGTTTTTCCAGTATCGGGGATCGAACCCAGAACCTTGCACTTGCCAGGCAGGCGCAGTCCCAGTGAGCTAAATCCTTGCCTAAGAGGTTATAATGTAAAAATAGGTGGCCAATTTTAACATGAGTTAAAAGTAGTTATTTTAAATTGCAGACCATCATTTGCAAATTAGAAAGCACACATAGCTTCAAGTTAGATTTGCGTATTTTTTGTGTGTGTGCTTATGTGTTGTGTGTATTACATGCATGTTTTGAGCTGCAGTGTCTGTTGTGTATTGTGGAGAACTCACTCCTACTTAGATGGAAACCATGTATTCATAACTAATTTTAAATTTTTAAAATTGAGCTTATTGGTACATTTTACATATACAATATGATCACATTCAACATTAAAAATTTGTACCTGTAAGGCTGGGGATTTAGCTCAGTGGTTTCATCGTTTGCCGGGCAAGTGAGCCCTGGGTTCCATTCCCGGTAACCATGTACAACAATGCCAGGCATGGAGATTTACATCCACCAGCAATCAGAACCACATACCACAGTGCCAGGCATGGTAGCTCATACCTGTAATCCCAGCACTTGGGAGGCTGAGGCAGTAGGACTGCTCTGAGTTCAAGGCTTCCCTGGGCTACATAGTGAGCTCACGGTCAGCTTGAACTATAAAAGCAAGACCCTGTTTCAAAAAAAAAAAAAAAAATTTGTACCGGTATACAACATATCTTGATTCTCATTTTTTCCCATTCTCCTGTCCACCCTACCACCGCTATTCCCCTATTTATGTAATATTTGTTTCCATTTTTTTAGTATCAGTTTTTTTTTTCCCTTCTTTACTTTCCCCTATCTCCTTTTACCTTTGAACACTCCTCCTATTTCACAATATCTGTCATACATTCTGGACCTCATTAACACTTTTAGTTTCTCATCCCAGGAAAATGATATGGTATTTACACATCTGTGTCCTTTTCATTGCATTTATGAGTATGTCCTCAAGGTACATCCATTTGAGTATAGATGACTCTAATTTATCATTCTTTATGGCTGAGTCATTCTCTATTTTATGAACAAAACCTCAGTAACATAGGAACTAGCACAAAGAATCAACAATGGGGATTTCATCTTATTAAAAAGCTTCTGCACAGCAAGAGATGCCAGCAATAGAGCAAAAAGACAACTTACAGTGTGGATAAAAATTTTTACAAGCTGCTCCTCAGACAAGGACTACTATCTAAAATATATAAAGAACTTTTAAAAAATCAGAGCCCTTATATTTAAAAACCCAATTTGAAAACAGGCATCTGAAAGGAACAGACATTTTTCAGATGCAGAAGTAGAAACGGCAAATATATGAAAAAAAAAGTAGGAAAAAGGTTCCCCATCATTGGTATCTCAAGTGATACAAATGAAAACAATCTTGAAATTCCACTTCACTCCAGAAAAAAGTGACAGCTTTAAAGAACTTTTTTTTTTGAGACACAGTCTTGCCTATGTAGGTTAGGCTGGTCCTGAACTCAACCTTGAACTCACAGCAATCTTCCTACCTCTACCTCCTAAGTGCTGGGATTACAGACATGAGCCACCACTCCTAAAACTGTAATATGTGGTTCTGATTGCTGGTGGGTGTGAGTCTCCACGCCTGCCATTGTTGTATGTGGTTACCGGGGCTCTAACCTGGGCCCTTGCACTTGCAAGGACAGGCACTGGAACCACTGAGCTAAATCCCCAGCCCATCTAAATAATTTTTTTTTTATAAAAAGGAATATACCTCAGCTGTAAGAAAGAATAAAGTAGAGACATTTGTACTTAAATGGATGTACTTTCAATACATATTCATAAGTGAAATAAATAGAACACAGATATGTAAATACTATATTGTTTCTGTAGTGTGAGAAACTAAAGGTGTAAATGAGGTCCAGAATGTATGAGATAGTTATTGTGAAATAGGAAGTAAATATTCAAAGGGAAAATGAAAAGGGGGTGGGGTAGGAAAAAGTAAAGAAGGGGAAAACATTGAAGATAAAAATTAAAAAATGGGAACAAAGCTTATATATTTATGAAGGTGGGGGAAGGGAGGGCAGAGGAATGGGAAAAATGAGAATCAAGATATGCCGTGTACAGGTTCAAATTTGTAATGATCAATGTGACCATAATGTATATCTGAAATGTACCAATAAGCTCAATAAAGTTAAAAAATCTCACACCAATTCATGATTAAAACCCTACAAAAAATTGGGATAGGTCGTCTTTATCTCAACCTGATAGCTATTTATGCACAACCCAGAGCCAGCATCATAAATAAATAGTCAAAACAGAAATCTTTCTTGCTAAAACCAGGAACAAGTCAAGGAGGCCCATTACCATCTCTCCTATTCAATAGAGTTCTGGAAACATTGGCCACAGCAATTAGGCAAGAGAAAGAAATACAAGGAATAAAGATAAGAAAGGAAGAAGTGAGACTGTCATTATTTGCTGAGAACATGATACTCTATAGAAGATCCCAGAAACTCAGCCAAAAGACTGCTAGTCTCAATTGCCAGATTCACTAGCTTAGCTGTATACAAGGTCAAAACTCAACAGCCTTCCTGTACACAAATAATAGACTCACTGAGAGACAAATAAAGGAAACAATTCTTTTCACAGTAGCACCCCAAAAATTATATATCTAAGAATCAGTCTAGCAAAAGAGGTGAAAGACCTCTTCTCTGAAAACTATAGCACTCTGAAAAAGGAGATTGATGAGGATATCATAAAATGGTAAGACATCCCTTAGTTCTGGGTAGGAAGAACCAATATTATCACAATGGCCATAATGCCAAAACTACTATATGGATTCAGTGCAATCCAAATTGAAATCTCAACAGTATATTTCACAAAGCTAGAGAAAGTAACACAAAAATTCATCTGGATCCAGAAGAGACGTAAAATAGCAAAAACAATTCTAGGCAACAGGGACATGGCAGGGGTATCACAATCCCCAGCTTGACACAGTACTGCAAAGCCCCTGTGATAAAAACAACATGGTACTGGCAAACAAACAGACCTGAGAATCAGTCAAACAGACTAAAAGATGCAGAAGCAACTGCAGGCATACTGAGCCACCTCATCTTTGACAAAGGAGCCAAAAACCCTCAGTGGAGGAAAGATAGCCTCTGATAAATGCTGCTGGAAAAACTGAGTTTCAACTTGCCAGAGATTAAAGCTAGATCCCTGTCTTTCACCATGTGCCACACTAAATATTAAAACAGAAACACTTAATCTGCTGGAAGATAGGTTAGGTAGAACTCTTGGAGGCATTGGCATAGAGAAAGACTTTATAAACAAAACCTCAACAGCATGGGAGCTAGCAGAAAGAATCAACAGTTTGTGATCTCATCTTGTCAAAAAGCTTCTGCACAGCAAGAGAAACCAACAGAGCAAAAAGACAACCTACACATGAGGAAAAAAATTTTATCAGCTGTTCCTCAGACAAAGGTCTACTATGTAGAATATATAAAGAAATTTAAAAAATCAGCTCTTCTAATTTAAAATTTTATACTGACCTACAGTTTTCAGTGTAAAATACTAAGTAAAATTGTGTCGTTCACAGAGAGCAGAATGTTTTTGCCACATACAAGAAATTGGCAACTTGAAGTAGAGTGTAAATGGGGTGAATAAACAAGTACCCAGAATAAGAGAATATAAAGCAGTGTTTTCAGAATGCACATGTGACAGAACTGTTCCTTCAAATAATGTTATTCTGAAGGTCAATTTATGAAACATTAAAATGGGCCAGTTAGTGCTTAACTGACAGTGTATCAGAAGAAATGCCAAAGGACTCATTGGAACAGTATTTTTAAAACCAACCTTGCTTCCTTCTTCCTTCCCTTCCCCTCTCCCTGCCTCCCTTTTGCTAACTCACATAGTTACTTATCATTTAACTTGTATTTGGCATCTGACTGTTAGTTTTTAAGTTTTCTGTTTGTATTTCCTGAAGAAAGGGATCCAGTCTTTTGGAGCCACGTGTCCTATAAGTCATCACAAGGAAACAGACATCACAAATAAAAGCCAGTAGCATAAAAGCCATGACATAAAGTGAAACAAAGTCCAGTGTGGAATCATGAGAATGAGGCAGCATTTAGTTAAAAGAGAGACAGATGCCAGGCAAGAGTTCACAGAGGAGATGGTGTTTGATAATTAATGATAATGTGAAAGAGAATCATAATATTTGGCCTTTAACATTGTCTCCCCCTGCTGTACTAACGTAAATAGGAGGTAAATTGCATATTAAAGTTCATAATATTCAAATTGACTAGTGTTGGAAAAAGGCATATAGAAACTCTGTATATCGTCAACAATTTCAACAAAAGCATTAAAAGAGAATACCTAGTAAAGATCGGGTATTTGTTCATTTATTTACTCATTCATTCATCCAGCAAATTCAGCAAAGCAGAATGGGAGAAGAAAAGGATGGATAAAGCAATTGGGTAAGTGTGGGCTCTCGTACATAGATTATCAGACAAAACAGCAATGTCCTAAGAGCACTATAAAAGATGACCCTGATGGAATTATATAATTGAGTTGGACATTTAAAAGGACTAATTTATGTTTTTAGATTTATTTGTTTGATTATATTATACTATTTTGTAATCTTCTGATAGGATGTACAAAGTTGTAACTATGGAAATAATTTTTATAAATCATTATTTATACTTCCATTTGGTAGTTTTCTTTTAAAGATTGCTGTCAAGTATTGGGCTGTGACGTCAAAATTTATTTCAGAAGCTTTTTTTTTTCTTTGTTAGTATTTTGGGACCAGGTCTTGCTTTATAGTTCAGGCTATACCTCATTGTGGACTCACTATGCAACTCAGGCTGTCCTCAAACTCTCAGCATCCTCCTGCCTCTACCTCTACAGTGCTGGGATTGCAGGCATGGGCCACCACACTCAGCAAAGTTTCTTGAATAATATGTATCTCATTCAAAGTTTTTTTTTGGAATTATAGTAGCAGAGAAAATTTAATAGCTCAGTTTCATTTTAATAGGCATGTAGAAAAATATCCTAAAAATATTTTCTGTATTAATATATTTATTTAAATTGTTCTCACTTAAAAATCAGTAGATGATTTATTATACAAAATATAGGAAAGTAAACCCCAAAATATTTTATGACATTTCATTCTGATCTCTTTTCCATGCATACATATGTATTTATAATAAAACTTGGCTTATCTAGCCAAACATTTTATATCTTATTTAAATAGTCCTCAATATGTAGTTTTATTCATCTGTAATGTTATATGTGATTACCATAATTTATTTCTGTTCTATTTTTTAGAATACTTGAGTAGTTTATATTTCTTGTCTTTATAAGTAATATTATAATGGATATTTGTATATAAAGCTTTGTCCATTTTATCTATTTTTTAATCATATGTCTAGAAATGGAATGACCAAATTACAGTGTATGAATTATATGACTTCTCAGTTCTCTTGCTACACATTACTGAAACTTCAGGATAAATTTTAAAAAGTAATGTTTTGATAGGCTAGAGAGGAAAGGGCATCTTCCCACTTTGAGAATTTAGCAGGAATTTAAGACTCAGGTTATCATTTTGAAGTGCTTATTTCCCATACCCACAACACTGCTGTTTCATTTCTCACTTTGCAGGTACTCCTTTGCAATTGTGGGCATCAATATAACTGATCTGGCTTATAATCTCCTGGTCAGCGGAGCTCTAAAAACCCATTTCTACAACATTGCCCCAGAAGCTCCAACGCTGTCCCACTTCCAGCAAACATTCTGTAAGTGTCCTGCAACTTACTTATCAATATGGGTTTCTACAGAATAGTTGAGAAAGGGTCAAAGTTCAGAGCTTTGGAACTTGTCTGTGTCAGAGTCTTTGGTTCTCCTTTGGTTCCAGTTTTTTGTTTGCTTATTGTCTCATTCAAACACCTCCTCAGATTTTCAGGAACCATGGATTTTCTCTTTGCCAGCTCTTGCATGATACCTATCATGTCATCTTCTGGTTTGACTTAAAGATGTCTCCTCTGATCTAGCATGGCACAGCACTGAAAATTGTAGCTCTAGCTGAGTTGACTGTGGTCTATGTATTGGCAGAAAGAAAACGTCCGAGATTAGAAGATAAGCTGGAAAATTCGCCCAGAGTGTAGAACAAACAGTAAGGCACTAAAGATGGAAAATAAAAGATGAAAAGGGCCATCCTAAAAAATCTTGTTCTGAAGAATAGGAGTTCCAGAAAAAAATGGAAAACTAAAGGGTGGAAAACAAAGAGATGTAACAAGAAAATTTTTCAGAACTGAAGGATGGATTGTCATATTTAAACTAGTAAGAACAGTCAGTTAAAATTGGCACATACTTACGAAGGTTCACATCACTGTGAAATGTTATGACACTGGAAAGAGATGACTCTGAAAGTTTCCAAAGTTATCACATGAAGAATTTGGAATTAAGATGACATTTGACTTCTGAACAGCAACATTGTATTCTTAAAGACAGTATAATAATGTTGACAAAATTTTAAAGAAAATATAAGGGAAGTATTTCCAGTTTAGAACTCTATTTTTAGCCTAACTTACTAATTAAGTATTGAAATAGAATGAAGACTTTTTAGTGCAAGGTCTTGAGCATTTTGCCTCCTTGTATGTTTATTAAGAAGCTTCTGAGCCGGGGTTTAGCTCAGTGGTTCTGGCATCTGCCTTGCAAACACAAGGTCATGAGTTTAATCCCCATAGCATATACCACAGTGTTGGGCATGGTGGCTCATGCTTGTAATCCCAGCACTGGGGAGGCAGAGGCAGGACGAATGTGGTGAGTTCAAGGCTGGCCTGGGCTGCAAAGTGAGATCAGAGCCAGCCTGAACTACAAAGCAAGACCCTGTCTCATAAAAAAAAAAAAAAAAAAAAAAAATAGCAAAGGCCTATGGCTGTCATAGTTCATCCAAGGTGGAAATCAGGGAAAGTTTCTCAAAGCAAATGCCATTTTCTTGAAACTTGAAGGAAGAATGGTGGGAAATAAAGCAATGGTGGCTAAGTGGTCTGGCCAGAGAAAGTGACAAGAGCAAAGACTGTAACGCAAGAGAGAGGTGGATTCAAGGAATAGAGCTGAGGGTGTGGGAAGAGGGACTAGAGATGATCCAGAGATATAAAAGTGGGATTGGGCAGGATCTGAAGAGCTTTGCATGCCTCATTAGAAGAGTAGAACTTGCTGCTAATCAAATATCATGTTATGTTCCTTTAGCTCCTTACATTTACCATATTCTGTGTTTTCCATGCTCTTTAGAGAAAGCATGGAAACAATTTTAAGAAAGAATAAAAGGAGGGGGTTTTTGGATATTAGTTTGTACATAAGGATCTGTAGTTAATGTTATTATTTTACTCTTTTTTAAATAAAAAATTAAGTTTATTAGCAGATTTTAGTAATCCATTATGATCACATTTCTCATTGGGAATTTGTACCTGTACATGATATGTCTTGATTCTTATTTTTTCCCACTCCCCTGCCCTACTTTAAACCCCCCAGACCCCCACACACATACATAAGCTTTGTTTCCATTTTTCCTTTTTATCATCAAGTTTTTTTCTTTTATTCATCCATAAAGAATGATAAATTAAAGACATTTATAGCTAAATGGATTGGCCTTAATGCCATACTCATAAGTGAAATAAACAGGACACAGATGTGTAAATACAATATCATTTCTCTACTATGACAAACTAAAGGTGTAAATGAGGTCCAGAATATATGATAGGTATTGTGAAATAGAGAGAAAATGCTCAAATAGAAAAGGGAACTGGGTGGGGCAGGGGAAGGTAAAGGGAGGGTTTAATGTTAGGCAAATTGAAGATATATTGTCTCTGGTAAATCCCTAATAAACCCACAGAATGGACACTGGAATGTAAAACATCAGAGCTCTGCAGAATGAGAGGGCTCAATCTGTAGATTTGGAATTCAGCAACACTGGAGAAAAAGTCAGAGCCACACAGTAAAGTGAGGGCTTTAGGAAATAATCAAAGCTAAAACCATAGAGAATTTTCATATAAGTATAGCAATATCTGTTTTGTTTTGGCCATATCCGCAATGCAGAGTTTAGTACATGGTAGATGTTCTATGAGGCTTTGTTGGATGGATGGATGGATGGATGGGAGAGATGGATGGGAGGCTAAAATATTATGTTCTTTGCAGTGAAAAAGGAAATCTGATTGATCTGGAAATTTTTAACTTTGGCCTAGATTGATATGTTTCCAAGAGAATCAGATTTTGACAACAGCAACAGTCTCCTAGGAGTTGAATTTTAGACAGAGGGACTTAGGAACCTTTGGAGGAAGCCAGCTCCACCCTAGACTTATTACTCCTCCCCAAGACATGACTCACTCTGCACGACTCCTGTGCAGTATTCTTGCTATTACTTAAGTCTGTGCACAAGTCTCCATTCTTTGCTATCTGGATGCAGTGAAGCAAAACCAAGATACATTCAAGAAGCAATAAATATGCTGCAGGCTCAGAGAGGAAAGCCAAATTAGTATTCAAAACCAGCATTTTATTTAGGTGGAAAAATATAATGGCTCTATCATTCTGGCTTTATAGTGTTATTCAGAGAAAATTGTACTGCCAAGAAAATTTGTGACAAAAATTGCATTTAGTCTAAAATTCCACTGCACACAGAGTCCCAGTGAAATGGAATGAATTTAGATGTAGTGAGCAAGGGAAAGTACAATGGCCAGAAGAAAAAAAAGGAATTACCTTTTCTTGGATATTTAAAAAAAAAAAAAGAATTATTCAGAAGGAATGGAAAGGAGAGGAATGGGATGTGCTGGAAACGCAGCCTGTTGCGGTGGTGGACGGCCCGCAGGTTGCAGGTCCTGACTTCCAGCTGGAATTGTGGAACTGTCCCATTCAAGTGCAGTATCTTGTCTGATCCCAGAGTTTTTCCTGTAAAATGGAGACACGGGAGCTGTACTCCACTCCGCAAAGCTGCTGTGAGAATTAAATGAGAGACCATACATAGTAGCTTGACCTCTGTTTTCTCCCTCTTCTTTCCACAGCTGTTTGTCTGCATCCTTAGCTCACAAACATCTGCTGAAATTGTATATCTGCCTCCTTCTTTCCTAGAGACTGAGAATTAGGAACACAGGAACCCTACTGTTTTCTTCATCTTCAGTGCTGTATCTGTTACATACCTGTTAGTTGACAGCTGGGTCATCTGACCAATTAGCCAAATGAGTCTTTGAACATTTTGTAATATTACACAGAGTGGAGTTTTATAATTGTATTATTTACCTTGGAAGCTAGAGTTCTGTTTCCGTATTTTTATTATGGTCCTGTTACATGGTCTCTATTTTACCAGGGGGATAGAATGATTGCCAGGGGCTGCTCTAAGCTTTCAGATTGAATTTGTAGTTGTAAGAGGAAGTATCATGGGAATGTATCAGATTATGAACCACTGCCACTTTTACCCTTAGCCTAACCAATTTTTTAAACCTTCCAAAAGGTTTTTCTGTTGCTGTGTATAAAGTAGAAAATAGGGGAACAATATAGAACTGCACTTTTATAGAATAATAATGGACAGTACTACATCATCAGCACATCTGTATATTGTAGGAAAATAAACATTTTATATACATTCCAGAAAATGTAATTCCTCATTAAAAGATGATGAAAGATGTTTAAGGAGATAGAAATGCTATATGTCCTGATTTCATCATTCCACATTATATTTATGTATTGAATTATCACACTATAACCTCTATGTATAATTAGAAAGTAAAAATTTTACAAGGTGACTTGTTTCACAGTGCTCACTTATCGTCATCTAAAAGTAAAGATTTTTTTCGGTCTTGAGATACTGATGAGTTCCATCATAAATAATTTTGACTAATAACATCAGAAGCCTGGCTGTCCATACACAAGAACCCAGGTGTGTGTATTTGAGTTCAAAGATCAACAAGGAAAATTATGTGTGTGTTTTATTTACTAGGAATTAGACTTGACCACAGATTTCTCTTAAAACTATACAAATTGTAATACCTAGAAGGAAATCAGAGAACTTAGAGAGATGGCATCTTGTAGACTAAATGTTCTCAAAGTATAGTGCCACAACAGTCATCTCATGGAATTGTTAGTTAGTTGAGTATGGTAGGATCTGTTTTTTTTTTTTTTTTTTTTTGATTTTTTAGAGACAGGGTCTCACTTTGTGATTCAGGCTGGCCCTGAGCTCAGCCTCAAACTCTCATTACAGCAGTCCTCCTGCCTCTGCCTCCTGAGTGCTGGGATTACAGGTGTGAGCCACCACGCCCGGCATTTGTGGTATGTGGTACTGGTTGCTGCTGGGCGTGAGTCTCCACGCCCAGTATGGTACTGGTATGGGGTTACCATGGAATCGAACCTGGGTCCTTGCACTTGCAAGACAGGTGCCAGAACCACTGAGCTAACTCCCCGGCTCAGGATCTGTATTTTCAACAGGTACTCCAGACCTTTCCTGGGATATTTTAGGATTTCTCCATCTGAACAGAAATGAATAGATCATGGAATACTTTTGGTTGAGTAAAACACTGAGATCAGAGGAAATAAGTTCTCTTGGCGTTTGTTAAAACAACAGGATGATGAACAGATTCCAACATGGCATGTGGGATGTGATAAGAAGTAGCAGAAGTGCCTAACCAAAGAGGAGATGAGCACTGAGCGAAAGCATACGTCAAATGCTTCAGGTGGAAAAGAATGGAGTGTGTTCCATGAAATACAGTGCAACGGTTCTGGGCTCAGCATGAGGAAGAATCAGATTTTTAGATTCAGGCTCCCTGTCTATGAAACCTTCGGTGTTTCACCAGAGACATTCAAGCTTGGGTGAGCCCATGGCCGCCTCAGGAAATCCAGTCATCAGGTCTACAGAGGCCTGTGGTGTAAGTGGGATATGGCTCCTGGGATGCTGCTGCCTGGCTGCTGGGGGCAGCTGCGTGGGGCTCGTCTGGCCATCAGCGCTCGCTCCTGTCGGCCAGGGGTCAGCTGGGTGAGGGTGATACGGGCTTGCTTCAGAAATGTTAACAGCAGTAAACATCAGCTACTGTATGTGGAAGACTCAAAGGCAGACTTGTCCTGAAACAGATGGGACAGTCAACCCAAAACTACTCTGAAATGAACACTCTCCTCTTTCTCATGTGTTGAAAGACTGTGTATTTAAAATGTACAGAGGATGTAAGTGGGGCAACATCTAGTAATATGTTAGACAGAGGTCAGTCCTAATTTTGTGTTTCAGGGAGATTTGAATAAAGCTTTTTAAAAATCTGTTTATGAAACTATGTGGAGAGTATTCTCATACCTTGCTAGCTAATTCTAATTGTGTATATTCCAGATCCTCTTCCCATGTCCCCATCATCTCCCCTGCTGCTCACACCTTCCCCATTTCTATTTATGTATGGAGGAGGAAGAGCTGAGATTCAAACCAGGCTTTTGGCTCCAGGGCCCCGGCTCCTCCTAGTCTGTGGCTGCTAACGTTAAGACAAATTATGTAGTGTTTATTTTCTTTTATTCTCTCTCTGTGCTGTTTTTTTCACCTGTCTTCTTCCCTCTGTCCATCCCCTCCTGCCCTCTCTCTATTAATTAGCATTATTTCTTTAAGTAATTTTTCTGATATATAGAGACTCGTGAGCTTGCTTAGGTTCAGTACACGATAGCTGCAAGTAAGTTTTTAAGAACTTTAAATTCACATTTCAAGTTTATTTATTTTTATACCAGGGATTGAACTCGGGACCTTGTGCTTGTGAGGCAGGAACCACTGAGCTAAACCCCTGGCCACACATTTCAATTTTAAATGTGGTGAATAAACAAGCAAAATGTTTTGGAGGGAGGTGGGTACAGAACACATGAAAAGATTCTTGTATCAAATGCTTAACTGTTTTCCCAAAACGTTCCGGTTTCATGTCATTCATGGATAACACTTTTGCAACACAAAAGCACTTGAACATGACATTGTTCTTCAGAGCAGGAAGTCTTATTAACAATTTCATGTACCTTAATGACCAGTCTGTGGTGCTCAGGGTTGATTTATATTCATATTGTCTCATAATAAATTGTCAGAATGCATTTGTATGATTTGTCAGGGTAATTTAAAACTTTAGTTAAATCAAATATCAAGAGAAAAAAGGCAGTGCTAAGTAATTTTGAAAAATCAGACCATTATGTTACTTTAATTGAGAGGGGAATGATGAAGTAGTCACTGTTGACCTTTTGGAATGTGTTCCCAAAATGATTCATATTCAGGAGATAGTTAAATTGATTTGTCTTTCTGCTTTTTGGAATGAAGAATAATTTTAGGACCAACTGGCAAAAATCTTGCATGTTGGTAGCATCTATTCTAATGACCATAAAAAAAAATCATAAGCAGTTACATTTGCTCAATTTTAATGTCTTCTTGAGCTCTACAATTCCTCTTGTTTTGGTATAATTCAGGGTGATTTTAAATATAATTATGGGCTTCCTCTACATTCTTATTGTCTTATCTCCAACAGGTTATTTGATGCATGAATTTCACAAATTTTGGATTGAAGAAGACCCCATGGACATAATGGAATTTAATCGTGTGCGAGAGAAATTCCGCAGGAGGATCATAAAGCAGCTGCAAAACCCAGACATGGCACTGTGCCCACATTTTGCTGCCTCGGAAGGTTTGATCAACATGTAGCTGCCCACGCTGGTTTTAATGGATTCCCCAGAACACTGCCTCATTGTCGTGTTAGACTTCTGCTTAGGTCACAGCTCATACACTGAATGCACACAGTGATCATATGCATGCCTTTTGGTACAGTGTTTTTCATCTCTTGGTCATGATCCCGAGACCCCCACATGCTACTTTTTCTGGAGTGTCTGCCCTCTAGTGACAGCTCACGTTGTGGCATTGTGCAGTGTTTCATCTTGCCTTGACATCCAGGTATGGAGAGAGTTTTCTATTTTTTTAGATTTCTTTCCTCTCCCTCATACTCAACATTAAAAACTCGTATTTCTCTAGCTGTATTTTGTATGTAAGAAGTTTAGCTAAATCCTGTTCTGTGAAAGCTTTTTCATTTATGATATGTTTCATGACTCCTGCTGCTAGCTTTTCAAGCCAGATTCATGCTTGGACTTCATTCTGATAAAGTGTAAGACTTAAAATTAATACAGACAGACACATGATAAGCCAAACTCTTCCTGCAAACATGGCTGCGCTTCACAAAACATGTAATGAGGCTTACAGAAATATCTAGGTAGGAGCTGTCTCATGTGAAGTACTGCAGAATTATATTGTAACTTAACCCCAGTTGCAATTGTGTCATTGTCATGCAGATATCAAATTATTTTATTCCAATAATTTCACTGGCTTGGATGTCTAAATATATCTATGATGCTTGGAGCCTTAGAAAAAAGTGAGCATATTTCAAAAACTGTAGAAGATGTTTCACTGCCTGCCTCTTGCTGATGTCAAAATTCTAATCTAGCACTCTTCTGACCTGAGTATCTTTGCTTGGGGAATTGCGTGCTGGCTGATTTGTTTTCCATGTCAAGGGGCAATATTTAAAAACAGCTTGCAAGAAAATGTAAGAGAGAAACTTGAGCTATGTCTCTCTGCAATGTTTCTTGAAAATAATGACTTTGTATCAGTGAAAGAAGTAAATTGCTTGGAAGAAGAAAAGTCAAATCATTCCAAAATTGCTAAAAATCATTTCAAAAATGTGATTTAGTTTGGAATTATGACTGTGGTCTGTTGAATAGTATTTACCATGGCATTTCATACC
>PVIR01031391.1:0-19506 GCA_004026965.1 Petromus typicus
AAGTTCTACTTACTTTACTGGTCAGGGTTTTCCAGTCTTAGTGTTTTGACACTTTGTGTTAGAATCCTTTGAAATGGAGGTTTCCCTATGCACCATGGAAGACAACAGCATACCTGCCCTCCATCTGGTAGATACTATCATACTCCCTTTTATTAGTAATGACCCCTCATATATCTCCTGAAGTTGGACAATGGGACAAAATCATAACTAGCTGACAATCAGTCTTCTAGTCTCCTCTAAATTTATAACAAGGATCTGGAGGACAGTATAATCCTAGAGGCTGCTTCAAATAATAATGTATTAACTCATCGTGTGGGGAACTACCCATTAAGAGAATAGGAAAAGATACAGAAGACAAAATAAAACATGTAACAGCAGTAATAAGGAAAGGAAATGATTCTTGACAAGATACACTTGACTCAGTTAAACAGTAACATTTTGTAAAAGATTCATTATTGAATGCTGTTGCATAATGAAACAGAGCCACGGGTTAAACGGATTACTCTATACCTGCCCCTTGTTGTCTGATAAAGCTTCATGATTTTTATATAAAGGTATAAAAAATAAGCATCAGTGATTTTTAAATAGACATATATTAAACATTTAAAATATAGGAGGAAGTGAGAGAAGACCTCACCTTGAAAGGCCGAAGAGGGCACAGCTTTGATGGAAAAGTAATGCTGGTCCCAGAACCAGTGATATTTATTGGCAAAGTCACACACAACACCAACTGTAAAATAGAATCACTCCTGAATCATGTTGAGGCTATATTCAGTTAGGGCCATATTCATGGGCATTTGATTAATGTAACTGCTTTGGGCCTCACCCCAAGGAAAGTTCAACATCTATTTTAATACAAGTCTTAGGACACAAAGAAGTCAGCATGCAAATAGTGGGGCTGTGTTCTATGTGTGTGACCAGCACTACCTCCCATGCCAATTATAGGTGTGTTTTAGAAGCCCCATGAAGACTTAGTGCTGGGGCCCGTCATTCATAAGACCTCAGCAAGACTCAGTCAAAGCCAGCATGAGGGAAATGTGTCAAGTTCATGACTGAGTATAACTGACAGCAATGAGAGGCGGATTCAACAGAGAAGCAAAACCTTGATAGTCTATGGAATACCAGCCATCAAAGGACATCATAACTTCCTTTCTTGTTGCTGTTGTTTCCTCCTAGTCACCATACCTTTATCCTAAAGTCATGGCATTGAAGGAAAGGGAAACACATAGTTATTTCTTCCTTTCTTTCTTCCTTACCCTTCAGTGAATCAAAGATAGTTTTGGCTATGTAAACATGAATAAGTAAAATAAACGCATTTAAAATGATGTTATATAGTGTTTCCACTATTCTGATTATACATGCACTTACACAAACTGTGCAATACAAATAATGTAATTTCTATACAGGAATTAAATTATCTTACATGTTCATTTAAAACTATTATTGTGTAATATAATGATAATGATAAAATTCAGACTTATATGTTTAGATGTCCATTTTTCTTTTCCTAGACTGACATTTAGTAGCAAATCAATTACTAGGGGAAAAATAAAAAGAGTATAATGAAAAATTCTGCATATATTAATGCTTTTAAAAGTAAAACCTTTATTTTTATTTGTGATATTTTAATTACAGGTGCATTATAAAGCATTTTGTCTATTGAATCTATCTTCTTTATTCCCCTAAGGTATGTATTTTGGATGACTCAAAATTTTACGAAAATATATTTTAAATGAGAGAAACAATATTCCTTAATATGCTAATAGTTCAGTCTCATCAAATGTAAATTATTTGATTAGTAGAAGTATGCATTTTCAAATGTAAAACACATCTATGTATGTTAATAAATGTTTTACTGTTTTCATGAGGTAAATCCCATTTTCATTAAAAATATTTATTATTTATATATTTTCTGTTGGTTTTATAGAAGTGAAGCTTTTAACAATGTTTATCAGAGATTATGTATTATTTATTATATGTAATAGGACTTTATCCTGCATTTATTTAATCTCAAATTTACATAATTATAAAATGTTCAGTAGAATCAAAATTACATTTGACTAGGAAAAAACAGCTTTGAGAATAAGCCCATTCCATTTTCTTGTACAAAAAACAATATTGATTTTATTTAAAAAGACTTTATAGCATGATAAACAAAGTCAAAGTGAAAATATTTCAACATACATGCAGAAACCCACACACATCCTTCGAGAGATTCATATATAAATGTATATAGAGATACATATATAAACATATAGATACATATAGATACATATATATATACATATATACATATAGGGTGATTCTATATGTCATGCATCATATACGAATATACACTCATATATGGAAAAAATGTATCTATTAGTAACTTCTTTCTGACACTCTAAATAGATGAGAAAATTTAAAACCTCTACAAGCAAAATAGAAATGTAGAAAAGCTTAATGTTAACAGTGGAAGCTGAAGTGAAAAGCCACAGAAGTTTAAGAACTAAATCATAGAGGTCATTTGTAATGATCACAGTTAAATGAGATATTCCATGTTTCACAATTGTGAACACATAGAGAAATAATTAGTGGATGGCTAAGGATTCCCCTAGGAAACATCTGAACTTTACTCTTGCCTAATATGTCTTGTGAGGTCTTAAATAAAACTGCTATGGTAATTTTTGTGGCTTCCATAAAATAGTTTCACAAATTTGTTAGCTAATAACAGCAACAATATATTCTCTACTGTATTTAGAAATGATTCCAAAGTCAAGACTCTTTTAGATTTGGTTCTTTCTATAGGTTCTGTTAAATAATCTCTTTCATGCTGTTCTCAGAGTGTGTGGCCTTGGCTTGTGGATGAGCCACTCACACCATTCTCTCCACTTTCACATCTTCCTTTCTTAGACATATCTTGGGAACCACACACCAACCCACTACCAAAATGATGCTGTCCCACTAATGCAACTCAAAAATCTGCCTAAAGCAAGTGAAAGTTTCAGATTTTAGCAAAGATATAGTGAACGTCTTAGGAGGACAACTTAAGATATTGGGGATGCCAATGAAAAATACCTGGATTTAATGCATAATTGTAAATCGTTTGAGGAGAACAAAATGACTGACTCTACACTTTGTATTTAAAGTGTTCAGATTTAAATTTAATTATACTACTAAAGAATATCCTGTACCAGCTGTCTACTTCTGTGAATTGGGTAAGAAAGCACCTTAATATCATTATCCTTCTCTCTTTCCTCCCTTCCCCCTCTCCCCTCACAGTTCCTACACATTTTCTCTTTCTCTCTTCCTCTTTATTCTTTTTTTCTTTACTGAGTTTATTGGCACATTTTAGATATACAGTCTGATCTCATTCATCATTGAGAATTTGTACCTGTATATGACAAATATTGATTGTTATTTTCTCATTTATTAAATTCCTCTATTTCTTTCGCCTGCCCAACTCCTTGTTCCCCTTCCCTAAAGAGGAAAAAATAATATTTCTCTCTTGATTCTTGCCTTCCATTCTCTCCTCTTCTTTATTTTCTATTTATTTATTTCTTAACTTTCATGAAAGGAAGACATAAATAAGATTAGGATTATATGATTCATGTTATAGTAGTTTTTTTAGGAAAAGTATATGATTATGAAAGCTAATTCATTCTTTTCTCTGAAAAGGAAGCATTTTAATATAAGAACATTTTGCAGAGAAAAAGTTTTTGACAAAATACAACACCCATTATGTTCAAAACCCTACAGAAGATTGGAATAGATGGTCTCTATCTAAAAGTAATAAAAGCTATCTATGAGAAACCATCAGCCAGCATCATACTAAATGGTCAAAACTTGAACACTTTCACACTAACATCAGGAACAAGATAAGGATGTCCTCTCCACCAATTCTGTTCAATATAGTCCTAGAAATATTAGTCACAACAATTAGGCCAGAGAAAGAAATAAAAAGAATAAAGATAGGAAAAGAAGAAGTTAAATTTTCATTATTTGTTGATGACATGATACTCTATCTAGAGGATCCTAAAAATATCAATTAAGAAACTTCTGGACCTAATCGCCAAATTTAGTCATGTAGCTGCATACAAGGTCAACATTCAAAAATCAATAGCCTTTGTATGTACAAACAAGAGACCAACTGAGATAGAAATTGGGAAGTCAGTTTCTTTCACAATAACACCCAGAAAAATAAAATATTTAGGAATCAATCTAACAAAGGAGGAGAAAGACCTCTATGCTGAATATTATAGCACTCTGAAAAAGTTAATAGAAGAAGATATCAAAAAATGAAAAGATATGACTTGCTCCTGGGTAGGAAGAACAAATATCGTCAAAATGACTATACTCCTACAACGACTATATAGTTTCAACACAATTTCAATGAAATACCAACAGCATGTTTCACAGATCTACAGGAAAAAAACAAAGGTTCATCTGGAATCACAAAAGACAGAACAGCAAAGGCAATTTTAAGCAACAGGGACATGGTGAGGGATATTACAATCTCGAACCTGAAAGTATACTAAAAGCCACTGTGATAAAAACTGCATGGTACTGGCAAGGTAACAGACCTACGATCAATGGAGTGGATTAGAAGATACAGAAACTACTCCAGATATACTGAGCCACCTCATCTTTGGCAAAGGAGCCAAAAATCCTCAATGGAGGAAAGATAGCGTCTTTAGCAAATGGTGCTGGAAAAACTTGGCTTTAACACGCCAAAGACTAAAGTTAGACCTATTTCTTTCACCATGTACCAAGATAAAATCAAAGTGGATAAGAGACTTAAATATTAAAACAGACACTCTGAGCCTGCTGAAAAACAGGTTAGATAAAACACTTGAAGACATTGGCTTGGGGAAAGACTTCCTGAACAAAACCTCTATAGTACATTAATTTCTATAGAAGAAATTAATCAATGGGATCTCATTCGATTAAAAACCTTCTGTACAGCAAAGAAAACCACCAACAGAGCGAAAAGGCAACCAACAATATGGGAAAAAAATCTTTACCAGCTGTTCCTCAGGCAAAGGGTTACTATCTAGAATATATAAAGAGCTGAAAAATATCATCCCACCCAAATTTAAAGACCCAATTCATAAATGGGCATCTGAAATGAACAGATACTTTTCACAGGAAGAAATGAGTAGTTAAGAAGTATATGAAGAAATGCTCAACATCATTAGTCATTTGAAAGAGGCAGATGAAAATAACACTTAAATTTCATCTCATTACAGAAAGAATGGCTGGCATTTCAGAATTAGCCAGCAACAAATTTTGGAGAGAATGTGGAGAAAAAGGAACCCTTCTCCACTGTTGGTGGGAATGTAGACTCATACAATCTCTGTGGAAATGAGTGTGGAGATTCCTCAAAAACTAGGATTGGAGGTCTCATTTGACCTGGCTATTTCTCTGCTAGGTATATACACAAAAGATATGCACTCATGTCTATAGCAGCTCAGTTTGTGATTGCTAAATCTTGGAAATAACACAAATGTCTATCAATTAGAGACTGGATGAAGAAGATGTGGTCCTTTTATAGAAGGGAGTATTACCCTGTCCTTAAAAGTTATAAGATTGAGTCATTCATACTCAAATAGATGTATTTTGATAACATCCTCATAAGTGAAATAAATAAGTCACAGATGTGTAAATATCATATCTTTTCTCTAGTATGAGAAAATGAAGTTGTAAATGACTTGTAGTGTGTATAGTTGATATTGTGAAATAGAAAATATCTAAAAGGAAAGAAGGTGTAGGGGTAAATAACGAGGATAAAAAGAATGTGATAGTAATAAAGAAAAAAAAGGAAACAAAGATTATCTAAATAGGGGGTGGGAGGTTACAGGACAGGGGATGGGGGAAAATGAGAATCAAGTCATGTCATATTCTAGTACAAATTCTCCATGTTGAATGTGATGATGATGTATATTCATAATGTACCAATAAATTAAAAAAAAAAAAAAAAAGAATGCTTTGGGGCCAAGGGAGTTAGCTCAGTGGTTCCGGGGCCTGTCTTGCAAGTGCAAGGGCCTGTGTTCGATCCCTGGTAATCACATACCATACTGGGTGTGGAGACTCACGCCCAGCAGCAACCAGTACCACATACCACAGTGCCAGGTGTGGTGGCTCATGCCTGTAATCCCAGCACTCGGGAGGCAGAGGCAGGAGGATTGCTGTGATGTGAGTTGGAGGCTGAGCTCAGGGCCAGCCTGAACCACAAAGTGAGACCCTGTCTCAAAAAACCTTAAAAAAAAAAAAAGAATGCTTTGCAGAAATGATTGGTATATATAATTTTCCTAGCATGAAACCAAGTTAGATCACTTAAAATATTAAGGAGTTAAACTTGGATCAATTAGCAAGGATTTTTCACCATGTTTACTATAGTATTTTAATCAATCTCTGTTCTACATACCTGACTCCGACATAATGTCTCTGAATTTAAGCTTGAGTATTTTATGAAAATCTCTTCAGTTGTATTTTTTTTTAATTTCACTTCAGGAAAGATTTTATTTTCCTTAGTTGTGAATAAATATGTCTCCATTTTTTCCTTGTACCTATAAATTTATAGTAAAGTATTTTTTATACAGTTCCTGAGTTTTCATAACTTTAGTGTCCTATTATTTTAAAAATGAAGTCATAACTATATATAGAGATCTATACATACATATATGCTTATCCACCTAAATATTTTCTACACTTACTCCTTGATACAACAATGTGTTAAAAACTGCTGTGGAAAAATTAAGTTTATGGCTTTTCCTTTTGATGTATATTACTAAGACTCCAGTTGTCAACATTTTGCACACAACTGGAGATGACACTCCTGAAGGATATTCCCTGATTTCTTCAGAGTTACTGTTGTGTATCCAGAGGAAACCTTCATGCAAAGGCTATCTTGATTTTTCCCAGAAAAGAATTAGATGACTCAACTTACTGGTCTTTGAGACATAAATATTTTGACATTTGTTACTATTTTGTACTTGATGCAATATCTAATATTGGATGTGATTTTGGATAATGAATTTTCTAGGCACATTTACTGAAATTAAATTCCTTTTCCAGTATAATAGTACTTGGATATAGTGAATATATATAAGTACTATTGAAAATGAGACCAAGGAAATACAGAACAATAGTACAAAGATTTTATATATAGCAGCAATAATAAGAAAATAGAAATCTAACAGATTTAAGTGACTTTTCAGCAGTGGAGCCATTAGAAAAAAATAAATAAATAAATAAAACACTTGCTTAGATTACTGTGGATCTTAGACCAGAGCATGGAGAGATGGAGTGCTTTAATCCAGTAGAACTCAGTCTCTTGGGATACTGTGTCACAAAATATATTGAAATGAAATCCAAGTTCACACTAATTCCACCATGACTGAGTGGGAACACTCAGTAGCAAGGATTGGCCATCCTTCTTGGTGTCACATGAGTCTGGTCCTGTCTTTTGTGAAGATCTTCTTGTGACATTTTATGATGATGTTCTTTGGAGTGTAATGTAAACTTTGCTTATTTCAAATGACCAATACATACAATTACAATTCACTACACACCAGAGAACTAACTTAAAAGCCAAAATCGGAAAAGAAAGTTATATACCATGACTATAAAATTTTACTTATTTCTGTTGGCAGTTGTAGGGTGAGAGAAGGAACTCAATGAAGGAAACATACAAATTAAGTTCTCTACTCATTTACTGACTTTTTTTTTATCTTATCACATTATAGAAAGAAATAAGGTCAATGGCTGATATATATTGAGAATAAAGTTGGTCCGTGGTACTCGGGACTGAAAATGAGTCTTACTGAATTTTGAATTCAAGTAGGTGCAAGACAGCAGATTGTATAGTTAATTCATATTCTCCGTAGAGTTCTCTTATTCCATCAACTTTTTCTAAGTGTATATAAGGTTTAGAGAGACTTCCCTCTGAGAAGTGAAGTGTTCTATAGCTCTTTATTGACGATGAGATGATATTTGCTATAAATAAACCATCAAAGTCCCATATAAGGATACACTGAAAATATAGGAAAGAAAAGTCTCCATTGGGGTTGAAGCACTGTACATGCTTACGTGCATCTCTGATTTTACTTTGCATTTTAGAAAATGTAACTTAAGTCATAGATTCATTATTTTAGCTTAGAATATTGGATCACAGAAAAGCCCATATATTTAGGAAGAAAGACAGGTGGATGATGGACAAATCAATAAAAGTTGTGTAAGTCACTATATCAGACTCTGAATTTGTTCCCTTTCAGTGTTCACCAAAGACTTGTTTTTGAACAGATAGCTCTAAGAAATAAGGTACCTATACTAGTCTAGTTTGTGGATTTTCATCATTTCCTTATCCTTATTTTCCCAGAACCTCTCAAAAAGGCCGTGGTTTAGCAATAAAAATCATCCATGGTGTTAGTATTAAAAATCATTCATGGATTTAACAACATAAGCTTCCACTAGATGAAACTGACATGATTAATGCCAGTACTTAGTAGTCAAGTTAGAAAATGTGGACATATATATATACATCTATAATTGTTATATAGTATTTATATATATTTATAGATTGTGTATGTATCCAGATGAAGTAAAATCTCAGAATCATTCAATTCTATGAATTTTTCATGATTAGAAAAAGCGCTTCAACCTTGGTTTGGGTTTCTGACCTGGTTATTAGGATCAGGACCCCAAATTGAATTCACTGTTGCACAATCACAGGATTCATGCACAAAGGCTGATAATTCAGAGGTGTGTTACACATAAAAATAATTGCAAGGTCTTACAAACTGATGTAGACTAATTATAATGAGCATATCTAGAAATGAAGTAAGAAGAAAATTTAAATCCCACATTGATATAACAAACAGAAATCATTTGCTATGCACTAATAGAATCAGCTATTATGGCTGGAAATGTATTGAGGTTTTGATTAACTAAATTTTTAATTAAAATCATGACTTACATTAGAAAACTTAAAGATGTCAGATTTTCTTTATTATACTACAGAAGAATGTATACTAAGGCCTAGCTACCTACTACAAAGACTTGAGTATATTAGCTGCATAAAACTGTTCAAGCATAACAAAATTATATCTTTCTTACTATTAACAGTGCATTTCAGCTTCCTCTGCCTATGCACATGATTTGTATCTGTATGTAAAACTTTGTTAATTCTGATTAGGAAATGCTTCTGAGTAAAAATGTTACTTTCCATTAGCTTTCAAGTAATTGTCTCAAACTCACAGAATTTACTAGCATTTTATGTTTTTATCATGTAGTTTTAAAATGTTTCTATATAACTGAGCTAGAAAACATTAAATTTAAATAAATAACCTATAAAAACTGCAATATTGTTCATAATAGTTCAGAAGATAGCAATATCTCTAGAAGTTTTCAGTTCTATTGCTTCCATAAAAATATAAATCTGCTATTAGTTTCTCCAACTCTTCAAGTTCTAAAATCACTTAGATATATATCATACATCTCATATAGACCTTACTTTATTCAAAAGTTAATTAAAATGAATAATATATTTAAATAAAATTTACATTTATTTATGATTAAAATAGAATAACAACTCTGTAATGGTTGTGAGTATGGTGTTTTACCTTATATAGTCTTTAATACAATAAAGAATAGGCTTTCTTCATAGGAGAATATTTATAATTAAATTGCATTATGTCAGTGATGTATATTTTTAACAATATTTGGTCTTCGCTATTTTGGAGAATACTCAAAACATACATACTCAAATGGATGAATTATTGACTTCTCTTACTTCTTTTGTTAATTTTGCCCTCTTTGGACACTTGTGAACACTCTAGTAGCCTTGGGTAACAAAGTATATAAAATGAATAGGCTGATACCACATGTATAGATCTGTTGCACACATAATTTAGGGTTATGTGCTAAAAATTTGACTTGTACAGTAATTATGTTTATGTCATCCAGAATTTATTTTTCTTTTTAAAAGCAACTCAGCATTTTCACTGAAAGAAAACTAATATCCATGTGAAACAAACTGCCAACATTCAATATTAGTGAGAATATCTAACTAGAAATATCTAGAATCATCTCACATGGCAATCCACTCAGGCTTGTGCAGTTCCACCCCCTGGGAGGTTTCCCTTTCATCAGAGTTAATGGTAGAGAACAGTGCTCAGTCCGTGATTCTGGAATAAAACTTCACGTGTTTCAATCATGGGTCTGTTATTTATTGCCCTGTACTGTGTTTGTTGTGCTACTTTTCTGGTTTTCAGGTCATCTGAGGGGTAAAATGAGGATAAAAGCTAGGTTTTATTTCTGGGAAAATTAGTTGCAATTTTTATAATGATTGACCATTTCTTTCTTGCAATTATTTTCTTTTTCCTTCTATGTACTTACAACATTTAATTTTTCTCTCATCCTGACTTCCTTTCTTCTCAGTATCTTCTTTCTCTAACCATCTCTTGCATTTATATTAGCAAGTCCTGGCATTCCATTCATAAATATATAATATGTATACATATATATGTCTTCCTCACCACCTCAAGATGACTTTAAAACTTTAACGTACTAAAGAAAAACTGCCCCAGAGCAAAATAGCCAACAAAATCTTCACCATTAAATGTCATATCTTCAGTTCAAATCACACACTGGGGTGTCCTCATAAACGTCTCAAGACAACATAGCTGTAGTACATTAACCTTCTCCTGTTTCACTCCCCTACTGACAGGAATAAGGCAGTGAATATCACTTCAGGGCCCTATTTGCTCCTTTTCATTAATTATAATGACTCACAACAACTATTTCTTTAATTCTTCTTATATTCTTTCAGTTCTTTCATTTTCTTCTGCAGTCATGCTTCTTGCAGTATTATGCCAGAAATTGGGAAAATTTTCTAATAAATTTATCCCCACTCTTGTGTTCTTGTCCATGCAATTCTCAAGAGCATTTTGCTTGTTACATTAAGTAAATGAAGCCAACTCTCCATTCCTAGATCTTCAGTGAAGCCCTGAAAACTCAAGTCCCTTAACAGGAAGCTAAAACTGCTGCAACATTTTGTAAGTATTAACTTTTACACAATTGTCTCCTGCCAATTTCTCAGAAGTTCCTCTTTCTCATCCACCTGAAACTTTCTGTTTTCCTGGAAATGACATTTCTATTTCCTGGAAACATAGTGCGCTGCACTCTTCTCCTGTCTCTGTACCTAATGTCTACCTTCGATATACACATCTATTACTGATGTGCATGTTCATTATCCACTCAGGTAGAATTTCGCTCCTTCCAATCATATATCCATGTTTATTTCTATGTGCATGTCATTTCCTTCATCACGCTGGCCTGCACATCTATGTGCTGCACTTGACCACCCATATTTTAAGAACCATGGAGACCAACACTTTTTTCACCAGTATTGTAAAGTATATAGAAAGTGACCCTAAAATATGTGCTGCCTCAGTTTTCAAATTTAAATTATTTAACAATTTTGGGAAAGATGGCTGCATTTATGTTTGTACTGGAAAGATATCCATTGTCATATTTGTCTCCAGATGCAGAATTTAGGAGTGGAAGTAAAATATTGTGGAATGCTTTTGCTTGCTAACTAAATTGTTCACAAACTGAAGAATTAGTGAACTGTATTTGAAAACATTAAAGAGGAAAAACACACAGAGGAAACATTTGATGCCTCATGATTTTGCCAAATATATGACATCTACATATTTACTGAGCATATCTAAAAAGATATGGCTTTATTCTCTTGTTATAGAAGTATATCCCTTCACATAAATCTTGATAATGATGCTAGAAAATTCTACAGCCAATGATAAGCGAGGCATCTAATTGCAGTAGTGTTCGCAAGAATAATTTTACTGAAATTACATTTGGGATCTTTGATATATTCTTTTTTGTTAAATCTGTCTTTGTAAATTTATAGATCTCTTTATATAGTGTGATAAATCTCTACTTTATCCATTCATTCTCAGTTCCTAAGCAAACTTTCTCTTTCTTTGAATGTCCACAATCACATAAAACTAATGCTTATTTATGCCCTGGTGACAATAATTTCCATTATTTTTTAGACTTTGTTTAGACTGCATAACATTTGCTTTATAGTAAATGTCCATATAGCCATGATATTTCTTACAGAATTCTTATCTGGAAAAAAGTGAGATTTTTCATATAGATAGAGATACAATATTATTCCAGCTGTATATGTATATGCACTTTATTGTAAAGTCATTTTTAGAGACATAGAGCAGAATAATGTTTTTTTTTTTTCTGCCACCTGTTATAGGACTGTACTGGTGCTAATGGTACCCACATAACTGACTGTATGTCCTAGGTCTTTTGCAGTCAGGTAGGCCTGAATTCCACTCATACATTACTACCAAACTGTATTGTATCAGTCCCAGGACTGGTTATTAAAATATCTCACTGATCATTCTCTTGCTTGTTTTTCCCTCATGTCTCAGCACAATGCAATAAATCTTGCCAAGAGCCTATGAGCACGTGTGGGTTGTGCATACCTAAACACTTGGAACTCTACCCTTGCCAAGTATTCATTTGGACTTCCAATGAACAAGAAAGTGATTTTCTTTATTTTAATAATTGAGGTTTGGTTATATAAAGAACAGCAGTTGTTACTTTCATTAAATAACATGCCTCCCAAATATCATCATGCAATTTGCATCTAAAAATAATTTAGTAATTAAACTATTTTGTTCCTTTCCATTTATATATTTTCCTGTTAACTTTATTGTACTCAGAATTCCTTAAACATTTCTATGTCAGTTATTTCTGATCTGTTTTCGTCAGTAAAATACTCCAGAGGCAAAAAGCAGGATTTATAAATCTGTAAACTGAAAGGCATCCTAAATCCAGCTGATAACTGCTAAGTCTCTAAATCCCTTATTATGGATGGTTTTTCATAGCACACTTCTGGGTTTTCCTTTCCAGTGAAATCAGCCATAATGCTTGGTTGTTCCTCAGCTCTCCCATCTTCAGTCTCCCTGTATTTCCGCCTCTCTTCTGGTGCCATCTACCCATGCTACCAACCTCAGTTGATCTAATCACAAACATTTTCCATCTTTTGGGCTGCTGAGCTTTCTGGGAGAAAATTATATAACTCTGCCAAAGGTGGCAGATTTATAGCTTTCAATTTCAGCCGAACCTCTGAAATTGCTTGTCATTCTTTTCACTCTAGTGACTTTGGGCTTGATGGCCGCGACCTACTCAGTGGTGTGAGCACAGTTCTCTCATCCACAGCACCTTGTATGATTCCTGGGTGTCAAGAAAAACCATTTGCACACATTCGTTTGTGAATTTATGAACTGCAATCCCCATACTGTGTCATCCAGTCATTCCCTGCCATTTCTGCTGCCACTTGCTCTCCCTAACTGGCACTCAGTGGCTGGTGTGAGCCTCCCCACTTCCAACTGTCATCTTGAAATGAAAGCACACCTGCCAGGGCTGCTGTCACAAGGAGGTCAATGTATTTCTTCTCTCTGTAGAAATAAGTGACACCGAGCATCTTCAAAGGAATGAAGTAAAATTCCAACTAGGATATGTAAGTCATGACTAGCTCTTCGGTAGAAGATGATTGCAAGCATCTTCCCTTACAAAACATACAGGATCACTTTGCTAGATTCAAAGAAAATAAAATATAAGGACTTTCTTTCAAATGGGTGTGCAACTGCACAGATACAAGCAATAGGTCAAAGGCTTCCTGTTAAACACAGAGTATCTTTGTTGTTTTGCTCTCATTCCTATCATGGCAGGGGCTAGTCTTAGCATATTTGAGTAGCACTTGATTTAGAAGTCATGGTTATAATAATCTGAACATAATTTTTTTTTAGTTTGCCCAGTATGAATACTCAGTCTCACTATTTCACATCTTACTTAAAGTTAAACATTATTTAAATTATAAGACATCTGTTTATGCACAAAATACTGCACTATCCAGTGTTCAAGAAGGCAAAAGGGATTTGTTTACAAACAAATAGTTTACATTAAAGAGAAAATATTCATCTAAATATAAAACATTTTCTTCATTTACATTTACCTTTAAAATAGTATTACCACTAAGAAAAATATGCACCATCTCCAGTCATAACAGAAAAGTTGAAAATTGCAGAGAATGTGAGTAGCTATTGTGTTTGGTCAATGCGATATTACAGCCATATGAAGATCTACGTTTACTTCTCTTTGTCATATCAAACAAAGTGTCTCTCAGGGAAGCTTGATCAATGGAAGGAGAAACGTTTTTAAAAATGAGTAAATATATTGTTCGGGGATTTAGCTCAGTGGATCCAGCGCCTGTCTTGTAAGCACAAGGACCCGGGTTCAATCCCTGGTAACCACAAATAATACTGGGCATGGAGACTCACCCCAGCAGCAACCAGTACCACACACCACAGTGCCAGGCATGGTGGCTCACACCTGTAATCCCAGCACTCAGGAGGCAGAGGCACGAAGATTGTTGTGATGTGAGTTTGAGGCTGAGCTCAGGGCCAGCCTGAACTACAAAGTGAGATCCTGTCTCGAAAAAAAAAAAAAAAAAAAAAAAAAAAAAAAAAAAAAAAAAAAAAAGAGTAAATACAGCACCTGGCATGTTTATAATACAAACTTGATAAATACTCAATCACAGAAAGAATAGTTCTCTACAGTTCTGAACCAAGATCTGACTTCATGAAGTCTAATGAAATAATTCAGTCATACATTCAGTTTAGAATAATACTGTGCAAACAAACTTGAAGTATGATGAATAGTGAAGGATAATATAATTCTTTCATTTTCGAATGCTATGTAATACAACAAAACAGTACACCAAAATTCACATATATCTAACAAAAGTTCTTTTTCACAAGCTTGTCACATTCAAATAATGTCAAAGCACATCATTGAGCTGATAATAGAGTGGAAAATAATGATTCTATTTATCAATTACAGAATTTAAGAAAGTACTTGCTCTTTCTGTAAGATGAAAATATATCCTTATTTATATTCTCTAAACAATATTAATGATATAAACCTCTAACTTAGAAATAAGAGATATAATCAATAAAACACAATGAACCAATGCTTTTATAGTTGTATCTTTGTATCAATATGCATGTGTGTGCATAAATGCCCTCCACACACACACACATATGCACACACATGCACACACACACAGAATGCACCTTTAGCCAATTTGATAGCCACCTTCATTCTTTTTCTCATTGTGGAGACAAAAAAAATCTAACACCTGAAATCCAAGGACAAAAGGTTTATTTATCTCAGAGTTAATAGAGGTTTCAGTCCACAGTTGGCTGGATCCAAGGCAGAGGCAGATCATAGAGAAGAAATAGTTCATGACATGTGAGAAATGACAAAAGCAAGCAACCGATGAGTGACAGAGCAGCTTCTTCCTGCTCCTCTATTTTCTATGTAGGCAGCTTAGCTCATAGCTGATGCCAGGCCAAACCCTAATAGTGGACTAACTGAACAATAATACACTTTTAGTCTAGCAACGTGTATCCTAGACCCAGCCACCTCTGACAAAGTTCCACTTATGATCGCAGAAGGCTTTTGGAGATATCTAGACACAAGCCATATGCAATAGCTGATCATGTGTATAAAAACTGTAGATTCACAGCCATCCTATTTTCTTATTAGACAACATATACTCTTATTCTGAACTAAGTACAATATATTAAACTGATAAAATGCTCTATTTTTAGTGCTGTAAATATTCTCTGTAGTAGAAGAGTGATGTTTTCTCAAAACAATTTTGCCATCTGCCTAACAGACATTTTCAGCATTAAAGGAAACAAAATCAGTTTTATAGCTCTTACCTGTTTTATTTTGTGTGTAGAACTATTATGATATTTTAAACAATATTGAAAATCTAACTTGACCTTAGAGACAGAGCAATGCTGGATATTTGATGAGAAGTTGTCACCTTCTCTCTCTCTCTCTCTCTCTCTCTCTCTCTCTCTCTCTCTCTCTCTCTCTCTGTCAAATTACTGGCTGCTTTTCATGAATAGTTCAGTCTAAGGGAGCATGGGTAGGCAGACATTTGGTTACAAAGGTCTCAGGTGCATATGACTTTCAGAAGTGCGAGAGGGGAGCAGCAGCAAAGGGATGCGAGACAAACCATTTGTTTGGGGGAAATTGAATTTCAAGCTCTTAAGTATTCAACTTACTTTAGAAACTTTTGCTTGTAGATAAGTCAATAATTCAAAAATTTCATTCAGTGCTGGGCATGAAAAGGCAAGTTAAACACCTCAGTATAATTTCCATGAAAAATTGAGTCTTTAAACCTTAGGCTATAGCTTCGAAGGAAGTTTTTATTCTGTTATTAACTGAAGCAATATTTTATCTTAGTAATTCTTTGTTTCTAACTTAAATTAATGTATATTTCATGGAATATGGAGCTGATAATTGTAAGTGTGTGTGTATGTGTCCAGAATTCAGAAAGGAATTGATAGTAGTGTGATCTGTCTTGACATCTACTTATTTAAATTTTTTTTTAAAAAAATGTTATAATCTATTCTAGAAAGCTATGTATTTCTCAGGAAACTACAAGGTGACTCAGAAAACTGAAGTAATTATCTGATTGCAGCATAATGTCCTACTTCTAATCAAGACAAAATTAGAGTGCACCTTATTTTGTTAGGCTCAGTAAAGAAACTGTGTGTAGATAATTACACCTTGATTTCTATAAAAGCTGAGACAAAACAAGATGTTACTGCTCTCGACATCTGATATTAGCACACAGGAGAAAGGGGTGGACAGTGGCATCTGCAGGGCACATCCTGAGGAGTCATCCTCTATGTGTGCTCATGAAACCAGTGGTGCTGTGAACGCTCTGCCTGACCAGCTCTGCCTCGTGCACTGGGACCCAGGGGTGCTTTGCATTATGTCCTTGAGTGCAGCTGTGAAAGTCTACAATTCCTGCCCATTTCATGTTTCTCTTGCTCCCTAGGAAACTTATGAACTAATCAATATGTGTCATCTAATTTTTCTTTTATTCAAGTTATTCTTTCTGTCTTTTATGGTTGAAGAAACTTCATATAAAATAAATTGCAAAGCTGTATTCATAGAGGTGTGATAATTAACAATTATATCTTTCAGATAATCACAAATTTTCATATAAACTGCCAGTATGTCCTTTTTTCTGTTTCTTTTTTAACATTAATTATAATCACAACCATTCCTATAGCATAGAGTATGTATATTTTTACTTCAGTATTTCAATTCCTCATGTCTTACATGCATTTGCTGTTGCTTGAGAACAGTAGGAAGTGTTAGGCACTTCTGCAACCCAATCCAATAATCTTCATCTTTTATTGGAAAACTTAAACTAAACTAGGTTTAAATAAATTACTGATGACTTTTACTTTTCAATTTATCTTTTAACTTTTATTTTATATCGGTTTCATTTTATATTTATGTATGTTCCTTCTTTTGAATATTTGAGTGATTTTTCAAATTCCAGTTTTACTCCTCAATAAAGCATTGCCTTCAGAATGAGTTAACACAAGTCCATTGTTAACAAATCTTGAAATCTCACTCACTCGATATTTCTATATTTCTGTATTTCCAGTACAAATGTACACCTGGACAGGTTATTGTCCAGAATTCCAAGGTTCTAAGATTACTAAAGGAGTTTCAGAAAAACAAATACAGAGCATAGTGTTTAATGGGTATACCTGAAAGAACATATAGATTCCCAGAATATTATGTCAATGGCAAACTAAAAATGGACCAAGAAGACATCCTGAAGCCAACACATAAGGTCAGAAACAACTCTTACCTAAGATCTGAAATTAGTGTTATTTCTCTAAGGCTTAGAGTCTTAGAGTGATAGCTTCTTTCAGGACATAGATTTATGTTAAGTAGCATTGTCAACACTATTGTACTGACTGAAAACCAGTTATCCTGTCAGGATGTTTTCTATTCATGATTTCTCCACCAGCTTTTAAGAACTAGTTTTCTTCAATTCTCTGATGTTCCAATATGACATCACTAGGTGAGTCTTTACATGTGTACATGGGTGTGTGTGTGTGTGTGTGTGTGAACTGTGTCAGAGATTTATCAGGTCATTGAATATTAAGAATGGCTACATTTGATGTATTTTAAATGTTTTCAGTTTCTAATTTTCAAATATAGTCTCTAATCCATTCTCTTTCTTTTCTTCTTGAAACTCTGTTTAAATGAAAACAAGTATCCTTATTTTAGCCTTTATTTTTTTTTCTGTCTTTGTATTTTCTTGACATAATTTTTCTAATATCTCAATAATGTTGAATATCTTTTCACATATTTGTAATTTACTGTTTATTTCATTATGTTTTGCATCTTTCTGCAGTAAAGTTTTTTCTTTAAAGTTCTAACATCTGCTAAATTTTTCCAGGAATATTTTAATTTACTGTTTTCTAAATATAAATAAAAGTTGGTCTTCTTTCTTTGAACATGTTAGCATTTTTAACATTAGTATATAAAAGTCTGCTACCTATCCTCTGTTTTGGTATTTTTCTAAATTGCTATTTGACTTATCATGAAATGCACAATTCTTTAATATCATCGTGGAAATGACTTCAGCAATTTCCTGAAATTTAAATGGGTAGGGGACAGATTCTCTTAGCTAACTAGTCTTGGGAATCTAAAGTGACCACTTTTTATCTCAGAATGTATATCACTGAAGAGATTCCATTAGTAAAAAAAACATGGTTTTATTGATTTATATTACCATTTTCTTTAGGAATTTTAAGTGTTTTTTCCTCCGACTTTATATATTTCATTGCACATATCCTTACAAATGAAGCTATTTATTATTTTCCCTCTGCAAGTTCTCAAATTTAGATCCTACAGTCTGCCTTCAACTACCCATCATATGATTAAGACTTTTGAAAATGCACATATCTCTCAATTCTTTATCTCCGTCTCATGATATGGTTAACATTGGCAACCTATATTTAGATGCTATTGATGTTTTAAATATCAAAAAACAACTCAGTTGACTTGAGTTCACAAACTCATTCCTCCTCCTATAATTTTGTCTCAAGGGAAATAATGGCCAACCATTAATTTGCTCAAGTCAGAGTTTAGAAATTACATACGTTCCGTGAACATTTTCTCTCACTATTTATAGCCAGAAGCACTAAGTTCTTCTGAGACTACACTAACACATTTTGTATTTGTAATCTTAAGTTTTACAATTTGCCTATGTGTTTTAATGATGTTTTTTGTGTAGCTCTGTGAAACAGCCTCTGAGATGACTGGCCCTTCTCCTCCTCCCATGTCATACTCCCTACAAGCATCTTAAATAAAATTGCTTCCCCTTTTCCTTATTCTGGTAAAGTATTTCAATGAACACTTCTTAGTAGAGCACTCAACGTCAATCTTATTTCACTTATCCTTTATAATTAAGCAATGTTTTTGTTGCCTAAAGAAATGAGAGCCATACTATTCTCATCTTTGTCTCTAAAGATTTTAGCCACTTTTTGAACTGAGTGACTCTCATTTCTTGTGTGTTGTTGTTACTCT
>PVIR01031392.1:5823-19585 GCA_004026965.1 Petromus typicus
CCCTGAGCTCAGCCTCCAACTCACATCACAGCAATCCTCCTGCCTCTGCCTCCCGAGTGCTGGGATGACAGGCGTGAGCCACCACGCCCGGCACTGTGGTATGTGGTACTGGTTGCTGCTGGGGTGAGTCTCCACGCCCAGTATGGTATGTGGTTACCGGGGATCGAACCCGGGTCCTTGCGCTTGCAAGACAGGCGCCTGAAACACTGAGCTATATCCCTGGCCCAGTTATAAGGTTTTTTTTTAAACACACACACTTCCAGTTTGTTCTTAAGGCGTTAGTTTTAATTTTATAGAAGAAATATTTTCAAACAATACAAATGACACAATCAGAGAAAACAGTGACAAAAACAGAGATGAGTACTGATTATAACTTATTCCCACAACAGAAGGTTACTTATTTCAGCGATTATCAATCAAAGTGATTAGCTAAAAGTAAAAACCAAATTCCCTTTTACACATAGCACTGTTTCTAAGAATCCAGGTGGCAGAATTCTGATCATTTCTGGACCAGAACTGCTGATAAAACATGGCAGAGTTTCCTTTCTCACAAAGCCCACATATGCACCCATTTTAACAGCAGTCGAAGTGCCCCTAGGCAGATGCGTACTGTTTTCTGGATGCGGCAGTTTTATTAGCTGGCAGTCACCAAGTCATGAGTGAGAAGCAAAGGAGGGTGCTTCGTGTCCTCCAGCTTACGGGGCGCCTCCCACCCACACCGCGCATTGCACAGAACTGCTGCCTTCCCTCTGTCCCTGGTCTGGGTTTGCAACCCTTGCGAGGGCTCCATTTAGCACGAGGGCAGGCACAGGTGGGTGGCATGGAGGATGACGCGGAAAGGCGGAAGACTCAGGTGTTCCTTGGCCTGACAACACAGCAGGGGCCGCAGCTACTTCTTTCAAGACAAAGGTGAGATTCTTTAAAAAATGAAACTCCCAGGGGTGGGAGGGAAGCCCTCCACCTGGACATCTGCATAACCTGGGCAGAGAAAGTAGAAAACACTTGTCTGGGGTTTGGTGTTGGCACAGTGGGTTTGAAACTTACTAGGGTTGGCAGAAAAGGCGCCTCAACCCAACTCAGAGAGAGCTGCCTGGGGCAGCTGCTAAAAAGTGGTGCAGGGTCCCCACGTCCGGGCCACCGTCCCGACCTGGGGGAGCCATGTATGTGAGATTTGAATGCTCTGCCCTGCGCACACCACAGCATCCAGCAGATGTCTCTGGTTGGAGTTTAAGCTCTCAGTAGCTCTTGGCACAGAGAGAGGGCCTGCTCGGCACCGCTCTCCGCTGACGCGCAGCTCTCCTACGGACTGATGCTCTGGGCCTCTGCCTCTGCCATGGGCTGATACAAAAAGGAACTGGTTTTTTTAAAAAAGGCAAAAAAGCAAGACTAGAAGCAGCAATACATAGCAAGAGATGACAACCGTGAAAAGCATAAAGTTCTCAGTCTTACCACCACTGACAAATTCCTTTGTCCGTGATTGGTCACATGTCAATGAAACAATTACAAAATTCACTTTTAATAAATGTAAAAAGGAAAGTGGGTTATACGGGGGAAGGGAGGGGTTACAGATCAATGAGAAGAAAGACCTGATTAAAAGGACATTTCTAGGGGAGGGGGAGAAAGATCCAAGAAAAGAATGTTCTGTTTTCTTTGACATTTTCTATGACTACCTCATTCATTTCTCCGAGGTCTCAGAAAGGAGAGAGTACATTTCACATGTAATAAATATGTACTAGACAAATGATCTCTATCATTTGGCATTGAAAAGAATAATGACATATTTGGTGACATTAATCTTTTTTCCTCATGATCTACTTTTAAGATTTGGTGAAGAACACTGGGTAGACTCCAATACAGGGGGGCACTGTGTGTGTCACTCTCCTATGAATGACTCACTGGGCAACTCGAGGTACCCACATGTCCTTCTCTCCACAAAAAAAGCACCTTCCAGGGTTAATGTCTATGCCATGACGCTGTCTTTACCCTCGGCTACACTGCAAGGGAGCCCCCTGCGCTCCCTTCCTCCTTTCCTGCAGGAGGCAGGAGGCCACCTGCACCCCGTCCCTCAACGTGAGACAGTACGCGAGAGTGGGGGCTACACTTGATCTGACAAATGGAGGCAGTGTGGACAGCTACCGCAGACAGGCAGGGTGAAACCTGGGACGCCGGAGGCTCTGTCGCCGGCTTCAGACTCAAGGGAAGCACAAAAAGATGGATCAGATGACAACACAGCAAGGAAGAGCAATCAGTGCCCGGTCCACACAGGACACTGAGCCCAGCACCGCACACACGGCTTGGGAAACAGGACTGAACTACTGCAGCTGATGTGTTCACGTGACACAGAGAGCGAGAGCAAGTGTACAACACACATGGCACATGCGCCAATGAGAAACGGATACAAGTGACACATTGAGTACGTAGTGTTTGCGTTTCGGGTGTCAGAAACAAAACCGGCCCCAAGTCCCATTCTACTCCATGACAATACTGAAGAACAAAATTTCAGTCTTAAAATACATCTTAAAGTCAGTATTTTCCTTCAAGGAAAAAAGTACTATAAATAAATTACAATACAGTGAATTTGCCTGAACTCACTTCGTTTCTGTCTTCCAGCCTTTAAGTCAAATAAAACAGTGTAAAAACTATACACTCTTAACATGATAGTTGATCTTTTATAAAATAACCTGTCTCCAGAGATGTCGATTTCACAACAAGGAAAAACCAAGCCCTGTTGCCGTCGCTATTATAAAATATATATGTATAGATATATGTTTCTTTACAAAATGTGTATATTAATAGCTTTGCACAAATATTTTAAAAGACAAATTTAGCTAATCTAAGAACTTCATGAAAATAAAACAGGCAGATAAATACTTCATGTGCACAGCGCACTACATCAAACATCGTCGGCTGGGAGAGGAGGTATGTTAATCCTTGGTCTTGTAAAAAATGCTATCTTCTCCCTGGAATTAGAAAGAATTACAGGTTAGAAGCTCCTCTGAACATACTGGAAGCCGACTGGAGGCTCTCATGACAATGCTGTTTTTTCTTACTCAGAGAATAAACTAAATATAAGTTCCAAACAGCACATCTGTCTGTATACAGAGCAGACAGGCAGGGTGAAACCTGGGACGCCAGAGGCTCTGTCGCCAGCTTCAGACTCAAGGGAAGCACAAAAAGATGGATCAGATGTATCACAGTTGTATAGAAGTTATGAAGCCCTGTAACAGCAGGAGTGTATTTATTCCTACTGCCCCAAATGGTACCTGTTATACAGTAGGTGCACAGGAATTATTCGTTCAATTTATTCATGGATGGAAAATGAAAACCTGTGTGGATGAGTGAGTTCTAAATCATAATTACAGTATGTTATGGTGCTTCATGCTAGTTTATGATGGGGACATGAACAGGGATATACAAAAATTTAGGCTAAAAGTCAGGCACATATTAGTCAGGAATAAAAGTATCTACTATGTGGATGAACTTCAAAAACATTATAAATGAAAGAAGCTAGATGTATGAGATATATTGATTTTTTAAAAATTGACTCCATATTATGATTATAGGTGACATTAAAAAAACAGTACACTGGGCTGGGGATGTAGCTCAGTGGCTCTGGCGCCTACCTCACAAGCGCAAGGTCCCGAGTTTGATCCCTGGTACCAAAAAAAAAAAAAGAATCTAGTCAACCCCCAAAAAATAATACATAAGAAAGCAGCAACTGAGGAAGAGGGGATGAGGAGTAAAGATGATCCACGTGGGATTAGTATATGTGCCAATTCCCCAAAATGAATGTAATTATTATGTATCACAAACATACACTGACAATAAAAAGGAAAGCAACAATAAGCAAGTCAGGTGATATCCCGTTCTACCATACCTAAAGGTCTGCACTTGAATGGGTTCTTTGTGGTTTTGTCCACGCAGCTGGTAGATCTCTTTGGAGGCCTTCTTCAGCATCTTCTCAGCTGCTTGCTCTTGATGGTAGTCAAGTTTGGTCTGTCTTGTCTGGAACAGAAGCATTTGATGAGCAAGATGTTTTTACTACTAGCTTTCTAAAGGAAGAATGAGTGAGTCCCCTCCCAGCCCTAGACCCCGGAAGAATCAACCCCAGCAGGCACAGAGAGGGAAAGGCCATCCTTATCCTTGTCCTCCAGGGAATTCTTCACAGGTGTTGCTAGGGAGTGCTAGAGTCAGGCCCGTCTGACCTGGGCCATGGGATGTGTCTCCCACAAGATGGGAAGGGGCCAGGACTCCTCCAGCTCCCAGGCCCCCCAGGTGTATGCTGGTGCCACCACCAATGCCACCATCCCAGCCCACAGAGAGGAAGGTCTGGCTCCACTAGCCAGGTGCCTGGAACACTTCAATTCCTACGTCCTCACAGGCAGGACCACTCTAGACCTAAGCAGAGCTTAGGTGCAGGCCCAAACTCTCACCTGTTTCTCTGCTTCCTTCAGCAGGCTGCGGAAACGCTCATCCCGGAGCACCCAGTGAGGGAGGTCAGTCTGGCCTCGGAGCTGGGCGTCTTCCAAACGCTGCCTCAGCTCACGGAGGGCACAGATCTCCTCGTTCAGCTGCCTCTGCCGTGTTCTGGACGCCTGGAGATCCAGCTCCAGGTCCAGGGAGGTGCGGGCCATGAGTTCGGCCAGTGAGGACCTGCAGGACTGTAGGGAAAGTGGTTGTGAGTATGCATGCCAGCCTGGGCTGACTGACACGCCTGGCCTTCTGGAAGCTTCTAGAAGGTGTGGCACAGGTATTTCCCTAAGCATGGCTCAGTTTAAAAACACACAGATTTGGGCAAGATTAAATCTCTAGTTTGATACCAAAGTTTATAACCACAAATTGCTTTCTTTAATAATGACTTTATGTATTTGCAAAAGTATGGAGCAACAGGTACTCTTATACAAGGCTGGCAGGATCAAAGCTAAATACAGTCTTTCAGAAGTGCTAGTGGACAATATGTTTCTAAAATCGAAAATATGCATTGTTTTGATTCTGAGATTTCTTTACTGACCTGCATATGAAAGGTACAACTGCCAACCTGCAAAAGCTGTCCAGCTAAGGTTTATGGCAAGGAGAAAAATCCTCAGTACACACAGCAAGGCCAGCATAAAATATAGCCATTGCAAAAACTGAAAAAATATACTGACATGCAAAACTCTTAATGACCCATAGCGGAAGGAGGAAGTATGTTACAAACCACATCAGTGATTTACGTTTAAAACAATCATCATACACATTCATTCCTGTGTGTACATTCACAACCACAGGTTATCAAAAACTTTCCTCCAATTATGCTGTATTGTAAAGAGCCCTAAGAGAACCCCTTTGTTCGTGGGATTAGAACAATGCGAACAAGAATCCTGGGACGTACTATAACAAAACCACAAACCTACTGAATGATTTTACACAAAATGCCATTTTGCACAATTACATAATTTAAATGCAAATAGAAGCCCTACATTAACAACTATAAATTCATTTAAATGGCCTAATAAATTCATTGCAGAGACTGCTGGATTTCCCTCGACTGCAGTCTGGCTCCCAAGGTGCCATCTGGCCCGGTCCAAAGACACACTGGGCTGTCACAACTGTTGGGTGGGTGGATGCCACTGGCAACCCATGGGCTGAAGTCATGGATACTGTTTAGCATCTTACAGAACAAAATACAGCACCCAAGGCAAAGAAGGATCCCTTGTAAAACGTCGAAGGTGTGGCTGTTAAGTGTTTTACAGCCAAGTTATGTCCTCTCTTATAATTCTCAGCCCGCAGCTACTGAGTACAACTCCCATGAGGAAATCTGAGATATTTTTTTAAGAACAAATATTCCAAAAGATCCTCCCCAGAAAAGATAAAAACACACTACCTTACAAACTGAAATCACTGAACTTTATAAGCTGGCATAATGTGAAGACTCTGGAAAGCAAAATGAATGAAAACCACAGAACAGACCTATGTAGAAGAATGCTGTATGTCAAAAAACTCAAATTTTGCAAACTATATATATAATATATATATATAATATATATATATATGTTTTCTTATTAAAAAGTACCTATTACATAGAAATTATTGCTCACTCTTTTTAAGAATGTAAAGATCACAAATTATGTGAAATCATACTATCTTAAGATTAATAAAAATATTATATAAGCTTTTTAAATTAAGTGTTAAAAACACTTAATGGTGGCTCACGCCTATATCCCCAGCACTCAGGAGGCAGAGGCAGAAGGACTGCTGTGAGTTCAAGGTTTGCCTGGGCTACATAGCTCCAGGCCAGCTTGAACTACAAAAAAGCAAAACCCTGTCTCCAAAAAAAGCCAAATAAACAAACAAAAAGAACCCCAAGGAAATGAAATATTACCTTTTAATTAATATGGCCTTCAGTACTATCTAAAATATTACTTTGCATGGGTTACAAAATAATTCCATGGCAAGTAGACATTCCATATTAGTTTACATGACACACACCTGTTTATAGCGAAGGGTTCGTCTTTCCAGAGTATTTCGGACAAATGGAGACTTCCGGGGCAGTGTTGAACTGTCACTGTCACTACGATAAAGCTGCGTCAAAAAGAATGATGTTCAGAGATGATTTATCAGATTCACTATTCTTTCTCTGTGTGTATTCTGAATGGGGTTATTCCATTTCTCTTTACAGATACTCAGACACACTTAGGATTTCTGACGCTACTATCGGGTCTTTAGATTTCAGTTAAATGAAGAGTTTCAAGGAAAAATGAAAGACAAAGCCAACATAAAAGAAAGCCACCAATACCTTGGTCCTCCTTCATGTCTATCAGTGGAACCCCGGGAGGAGTTTTCCAGACTAAGGGAGTTCAGTAACACTTCTGCCTTATGGATAACAACTGCAACCTAGCGCTTATGCTCAGCATTTCACCTTATCAATTGCTTGCATTTGCTATATTTCTGCTTTGGCAAAAGCTGGGAAAAATAGCTTTCTAGTAAAGAGCCTTATTCCTCAAAAACCACTTGCTCCAGCTCCATGCTTTCCATGTCACACAGCCACTGCCTGACGATGACCAATTCATTGTCCTCTCTTCAATGACTATGCTTCCTTGGCCCTCTGTTCCACCTACATGAGGGTCCACACCCCTATGTGCATATTAGAACCATCTTGGAGCTCTCTGACGCGCATGCACCACCTATGAGCCTCTGAGGGTGGGACCTGCATGTCAGGACGTGGGGAAATGTCCCATGTGATTCTATCTCAGTGCTGAGCACCACTAAGTATCTTGTCGCTTCCCTGATGTGTAGGAGGTTAGATGTGGGTGAGTCAGAACCCATGGCCTCAGAACCTGCAGTGTTCAAGGTCACTGTTACCTTTCTGCTGGGGACATGGATACACTTCTGGACTGCTACGTACCAGGAGACCCAGTCTCCCAGGTTGCAACCTAACTCATCAGTCACTGTTTAAACTTACTACTCTTTCTTTCTTTTAGTTTTTTGAGATAAGGTCTCACGTTGTAGTTCAGGCTAGTCCTGAACTCAGCCTAGAACTCAGCAATCCTTCTGCCTCTACCTCCAGTGCTGGGATTACAGGTGTGAGCCACCACACCCAGCACTGTGGTATGTAGCACACTAATTGCTGTGGGTGAGTCACCACACCCGGCAGTGTTGTATGTGGTTACCTGGGATTGAACCCAGGACCTTGCGCTTGCAAGACAGGTGCCCAAACCACCGAGCTAAATCCCTAGCCCTAAACTCATTATTCTTTAGCCCTATGTAGAAATGCTATGCTGGCTTCCTGAGTTGGTGCATACACAACAATGAAAATCTGGGGAAAATGAATACCAACCCTACAGGGATCCAGAGTTACACAAGAGGAGGACAAGGGTATGGAGGTGGCAGCCCAAGGCTGATTTTATCTCCATGTGTGTGTAGTAGTCACTGCTCAACTGGTATGCTCTGTGAGAATACATATATCTTTTAGCATCAGTAGTAAAGATGAAAACACAGCAGAGAACAAAAGAAGGAAATATTCCTGACAAGTGGCAAAGGAATTAGTACTCACTCGGCAAACATACTGGCTTCGCGCTCCAGGAGAGAAGGTCTGAGAACGGACAATAGTGCTACTGCGAACAAAAGGCGAACCACGGGTCCGGCGACCAGGTCGTTCCTGCAGCATGCTCGACACTTCTTCTGGGAAGAGGTCTTCTGTGTTGGTTTCCTTGTCAACCTAGAGAGTAGTTCATTTATTACCGCAACTTCCTCCAGGACACAAGCAGCAAGGCTGGTGTGGACACTGTCCTCCTCGCTGCTCCATGTGCACATCTAGTCTATGTGGCACACCTAAGGCATCCAGGGCCGAACAGCTGAGCTACTTTACTTGTTCATTAGGAAAACATCCTAGTGGCATCCTGGACTCTGTTCTCTTTCACAGACCTCCTCTCTAGTCCTAGGGAAAACACTGTTGGCTCATTATTAAGTGGATAGTGGCTACTTGTCACCAACCCTTCAACTGAGTCACCATCATCCAGTGTCCAGATTAATGCTCTAGGCTCCACTAGTATCCCCAGCTGCACATCCTGGCATTCCTCCTATTTGCTGCAGCACCATACCGAGGACCAAAACGAAGTTGTGACACGTGCTACAGTATGGGTCAACCACAAAGACATGGTGCTGAGTGAACAGAGCCAGACAAAAGCTCACATAGTACGTGAGTCCATGGACATGATACACACAGAATGAGAAAATCCACAAAAATAGAAAGCAGATTTTGATCGTCACCAGGGGCTGGGCTGGGGAGGGAAACAGGGAGGCACAGCTTCATGGGTATGGGCTTTTACTTGAAGTGATCAAAGGGCTGTACATAGAAGTGATGGTTGTACACCTCGAATGTACCCCATGCCACACTGAATTATTCACTTTAAAGTAGGTCAGTCATGTTTAGTTTCATCTCAATAATTTTTTTTTTTTTTTTAGGTTTTTTGAGACAGGGTCTCGCTTTGTGGTTCAGGCTGGCCCTGAGCTCAGCCTCCAACTCACATCACAGCAATCCTCCTGCCTCTGCCTCCCGAGTGCTGGGATGACAGGCGTGAGCCACCACGCCCGGCACTGCAGTATGTGGTACTGGTTGCTGCTGGGGTGAGTCTCCACGCCCAGTATGGTATGTGGATACCGGGGATCGAACCCAGGCCCTTGCACTTGCAAGACAGGCGCCGGAACCACTGAGCTAAATCCCTGGCCTCAATAAATTATTTTTGAAAAAAAGCAATAAACTTTGCCATTTCCGGGTCCCGAATGGACTTTGCACCGTGTGATCCCCTCCCTTTCAGCCCTCAGCCTGGAGGAGCCTGTACTCAGCCTCCCAGACATCTCTCCTCCTGTTCCCTCCTCAGTCTGGTGGGGCCTTCTACGAGCTTGCTTTCTTTTTAAAGTGTGGTAAAATAAAAACACATAACATATAATTTGCCTCCTTACCAGTGCTAAGTAGTGTTAAGTATTTCCACATCTTATGTGATAGATTGCTTGAGCTTCATCTTCCAAAATTGAAACTGTCCGCATCACATCATGACTCAGGGTTCAAGCAACCACAGTTTGGAAATGTGTGAACAAAAAGTTCCACAAAGTGCCAACGAGTAACACTAGACTGCCACGCTACACCACGCGGGATACACGGGAGGCCAAAGGTGTGCAGGTGTCCCTGCAGGCGGTTCCTGGTGTCCTTCAAGTCCTCAGCTTCTCGTCAGCACTCACTGAGAGAGCACTGTTCCCATCTTGCTCATGCACTACATGACCAGGCCTTTGCTGGCTGCATCTGTGCTGAATATTCCCACTATTCTCTAAGCAATACAGTATAATAACTTTTGCATAGTGCTTGCATTGCGTTAGGTGTCATAAGTCATCCAGAGACAATTGAAAGCTTACGGGCGGAGGTGCATATGTCACATGGGATCCACTATGCTATGTTATGCAAGGGACCTGAACATCTGCAGCTTGGGTATCAAGGGGAATCGTGGGGCCAATACCCCATAGACGCAGAGGAGCAAGCGTGATTATCTTTTTGTGTCTGGCCTGTTCCACTGAATATAATGTCCTCAAGGTTCAGTTTGTCACATCAAGTGTCAGGACTTCCCTCTGCAAGCTCAACGTACTCCATGCTCTGCACAGACCACATGTCGGTGACTCACTCATCCATGGGGTTGTATTTCAGCTGTTTTCTCCCTTGGCTGCTGTGAATAATACCGCTACAGACATATGTGTGCAACTATCTCTTGGGGATCCTGTTTTCAATTCTTTGGGATACACACTCCAAAGCGAGGTCACAGGCATATGTCACATTATCCTGGCAACCTTCCTATAGATGTGAAGATTTTTGGAATTAAAAGTTGTGCAAGGGGAAAACGCCAGCCTAGCCTCCCATGGCCATACACTGTGATTTGGGCTGCTGCTCTGAAAGGCTGAAAAGGTGCTGTTCTATCCTTGTGGCAATGACTTTGTCTGGTACTTCAGCCTCATAAGGGCAGCACCCATGGTGAGAAAATGAATGCTTTAGGCGATCATGTTTCAGGAGGGCAACAGTATAGCACCAAGCAAACGTGATAGGTCAGATGGCCATAGGGGGCAAAGGTGAAAAAGCAAAGAGAAGCACGCAAAGCCTTTGCAGGCAAGGGTACTGCCGGAGACTTACCTGTCCTTAAAGAGAGGAACGGGCTGCCACGAAATGGCACACAAAGTGGTCAAAGCCAACCTTCAGTAACGGCTGCCCTTTCCATCCTGAGAAACACTTCTGCTGTAGCCTTTACAGGTCTTTTCCCGCGTACTTCTCTGCCTCAGCTTCCGGGACAGTGCCATCTCAGCCCCCAGTCCACATCCTGTCCACTTTCTACCATGCCTCTCATGGCCGAGGGGGTTTGTCAGCCACAACACCCTCTCCTCCTGCCTGGAGGTCCAACCATACCTCTTTATTCCTTTCAGTGCTGCTCCTCTACCTACTCTCACCCCTTCCCATAGTGGATCTGGGGGCCCACACCCTCTCCTTCCTTCCAGAGTTACACCTGGTACTCTCATTTCAAACGTCAGAGGCTCTGTGGAATCCTCTGATATTTCCCGCTTACCTTAATAGGCGGGGGCGGATGTTTCTCAGGGTTGTAGGGATCTGTCTGGCCAGCAAACGTGTGTCCGTGAATGGAGTTGACAGCAACACAGCAGGACTCCGCTGGGTATGGGGGGCTGGTCTGGGTGCAGTTGCTGCAGCCACTGTCAACTGAGTCAGCCTGCCAGCTCCTGAAGGTGACAGCACAAAGCCCACAGAATGCTCCTCAGAAGGATCTCTTTCATGGCTGCTTTTGGAGCTCAGTAGCATACGCACTAGGTAAAACCTGCTCCTTTTCAATAACTGAAGACAGCAGCTGTGCTCATAGAGTACAAGGGTATTTCTGCTTTCTAAGGAAGATGACACTTCCAGGCCTTTTATAGGAAAGCCTGTCTTTCTGAGCAGCAGGCACTGTGCTAAGTGCTTGCCATGTGTTATTGAATTGCAGCAACACCAAGTGAGTTAGGGCCCACTGCTATTCTTGTTTTACAGATGGAGAAATTAGGACAAGGGTATATTACTGATAAATGGGAAAGATGGGATTTGAATCAAGGCCACTTGCTTTCTGAGCGTCTATACATACCCAGACACACACACATACACACACACACACACACACACACACACACACACACGACCTTCACACTAAGCTATATCTACAGTCCCCTCTTTTTCTTAATTTATTTTAAAATTTTGAGACAGGGTATTACCAAGGTGCTACATTGCCCAGGCTGGCTTGAACTTTTGACCGTCCTGCCTCCCCCTCTCGGAGTGCTGGGATTACAGGCATGTGCCACCATGGTCAGCCCAGAGCCCATATTCTTAACCTCTGCACTATTACTTCCCTAGAGATGGATGAATTACAACCAAAATGATTAATATTAACAGTTTCCATCACCATTGTTACAAAATTTGTTTAGTACATAGATACCACAAAGAATAGCATGGAGAAGGGAGAAATTGGTTTTCCCCAAAAAGAGTTTGGAAATAACTATGTGTAGCATAGATATATAAACAGGGTTCGTGCAAACTGAACAAAAAAAGGTTAAGCAAGATGAGTAAAAGTGTGTGGGGTACCATTTACCACAAATTTCTCATCACTGAGTGGCTATGAATAAGGACTACTATGTTTTAAAAATTAAAATCATTTGTGGGCCGGGGATTTAGCTCAGTGGTTCCTGGTGCCTGTATTGCAAGCACAAGGACCCGGGTTCGATTGCCCGTAACCATATACAATACTAAGCATGGAGACTCACACCCAGCAGCAACCAGTACCACAGACCACAGTGCCAGGCATGGTGGCTCATGCCTGTCATCCCAGCACTCGGGAGGCAGAGGCAGGAGGATTGCTGAGATGTGAGCTGGAGGCTGAGCTCAGGGCCAGCCTGAACCACAAAGCGAGACCCTGTCTCAAAAAAAAAAAAATCATTTGAGAAAATAACTTAAAAGGGCCTTGTCGCACTCCACCCTGGTACAAAGAGTCACTCAGCAGCCCCACTCCTGAGAACATCCAGAAATGAAAGAAGAGGGGTAAAGTCTTCCAGGCCCTGCAAGCAGAGAGCTCAGGCATCATTGCCATCAGCTCAGCTTACCAAAGTTTCCCAGCACAATCTACAGAGCGTGACTTACAAAAGCCACTTAAACACAAAAAAGCAGCTTCTTCCGAGACTGACACTGCTGAACAACACCTACACTGAGCGGCCTCGCATCCAAGAATCACAGTCTCAGCTGGGCATGGTAGTCCACACCTGTAATCCCAGCACGCAACTCAGCACTCTGGGAGGCTGAGGCAGGAAAATCACAAATTCAAGGTCAGTGTGAGCAATCTGACAAGACCCTGTCTCAAAATTTAAAAAATAAAATAGAATAAAAAATGGACTGGGGATGTAGTTCACTGCATGCAGGCCTGGGGTCAATCCCTAGGGCCACAAAAAAGAAAAAGAAGAGAAGGAAAAGGACCATCACCATCCACGTGTGGGGGAAGTGCTCTGAGCCCCTGGCCGGGCCGGGCACCACTCACCTCTCAGACACGGCCTCGGCCTGCTCTTCCTTCTGCTCCATCTCCAAGATGCCCTCCTCAGTGCACTCCAACTTCACTCGCTCCTCGGCCAGCTCTCTCTCCACTGCCTGCAGCTGTGCCGTGGTTCTGGCCAGCAGCGCCGTCACTGCATCCTGCAGCACAAAAGGGCACTTCTCAGAACCAGTATAGCTGCTGGCTTGGGGCACAAAGCAGATGGCAGGCACTGTATGCATACCAAGCAAGTATCTGTCCTGGCCTCCATGACCCTGGCCTCCATGACCCTGCCATGGCAGAACCCAGACCACCTGCACAGCAAGACCCATTGTACAGTTCTGAGGGTGCAAACTCAGAGATAACCAACTCGCCAGCATACAGCATTACAAAGCATTATCATGCTAGACATAATGGTGCGTGTCTACAATCCTGGTTACTCCAAAAGCTGAAGTAGGAGGATTCCCAGTTGGCCAGCCTGGACAACTCAGTGACTCTGTCTCAAAATAAAATGTTAAGGGTTGTAGATGTGGCCTAGCATGTGTGAGGCCTCAGGTTCAATATCCAGGACAGGGGAGAAAATAAAGCATTGTCATGAAATGGCCACATATATAGATATTTTTTGTAAGGTTTTTTTTTGAGACAGGGTCTCGCTTTGTGGTTCAGGCTGGCCCTGAGCTCAGCCTCAAACTCAC
>PVIR01031393.1:0-19363 GCA_004026965.1 Petromus typicus
GTACACAGGCTCATTGTTGAGTTTACCTCAAATCTGAGGACACTCTGGACTTGGACTTTCGGCAATGCTGAAACTGTTAGGACTTTGGCAACTCAGAGATGGACTAAATGCCTCTCATGTAAAGAGATGTGCTGAATTTTGGGGATGCATGTCATGTCTTTTGTCCAGATGTCTCCCCAAAGCCTCATGGCATTGTAGGTGGGGGATTTTGCAGAGGTGGCTGGATATGGAGTATGTATGTGATGCTGGGATTAAATATATGTGCCTACTAAATCCATTGGTTAGCTTGGCATCCACTCTAGGCCAGATAACCTAGATTAAATATAAAAGGACCAGAAAGAAGCTGTTAAGTTCACTTAGACTTACTTCTTCACTACTTTGCTACTTTGCTGCCTTTTGCCTGCCATGGACTGTTTCTCCTCTAGGATGCCTGTCTGCCATGCCACACTGCCTTCAAGCCAGCCATTTATGGACTGAAACCTCTACAACCTGTGAACCAAAATAAACTTTTCCTCTTTTTACTTTGGGTGTTGAATATTTTGTCTCATCAATGAGAAAATTAACAGAGACAGATATGTACATGTACCAACTCCTAATGAGGAATATAATCAGAATGTACTGCAGATGTACTCATAAAAATAAAAATTAAAAAAGAAGAAAAACGACAACATCAAAAGCTCCACAAAATTCCTATCTAAAGAAAAATAAAGATAAGCCTGTCTTTGCCCGGACTCGAAACCACTGTGTAGCCCAGCTTGGCCTTGAATTTAGGATTGTGCTTTAGCCTCCTCAGTGCTGTGATTTCAAAAGTTCATTTGAAGAGACAAAACCCGGTGGCACAACCTGCCTTTATAATAGTTTGATCTTGGGCTAGATAATCCAGTATTGGAGGTGCTGTAGAACTCGTAAAGGGGTGGCCCTACTGAGAGGCCCATATGTTACTGAGAGTGGAGAGATAATTCTCTGATGACTGTTATAAAAGGGGAAACTCTGGCTCTGCTCCGCTCTTTCTGCTTTCTGGCTGATGATGTGATCGCTGTTTCTAACATACTCTACTACCAATTATTACTGTCACACAGTGACGTAGCCAAGGGGTGCCCCTTGCCAAAGTCTGCACTGTTTCTTAAAAAGTAGCCTCTTTCACGTATGTTGCAATGGCATTCAAAATCCAGCCAAAACACTCATACACAATGACTGCACAAAGTAAACAATCCATGTTAGGAGGTTGGTCCCGTCGATCTTCTATCCAGGGACCCGTGTTCCTTGTGCCTTATTTCTCTATCATCAGTTATGTTTCACGTAGATTGAAGTACTCCAGAGTCTACCTCTGGGAAGGAAAATAGATTATGGAAAATAATATACCCAACGTCTTAAGCCCCAGACTCAAAATTAGACATTTCTATTCATTTCATTGTAAAAATGTAGTCATTTGACAAAACAGATGAGGCTGAGAAACGTACTCTTTAAATATGTACTTATCCAGCTTACCCATGCTCTTTTCCTGCAGAAGAGGGAAGAAATGGATTTTCATAGTATCCATTATGTAGGATTTTTGTTTTTCTTTTATGACGGCATTGGGATTGAACCTAGAGAGTTCTGAACTACATCTCCAAGCTTTCCCTGTTTTATTTGAAGTAGGCTCTTGCTGCATTGCCCAGACTGACCTGTGACTCTTGATCTTCTTGCCTCAACTTTTGGAGTAGCTCAGATCACTGTGAAGTAGGATGGGCCGCTGTCCTGACTTACGTGGATTTTTTATTTTTTTGTCTATGACTTTAGGATTAATAAAGCATTCTCTTCTTCAGGCTTTAAAATGAAATCTGCATATCCATAGCCGTTAGGTTCTCTAGGACATAAAGGAGGTATATTTGTTGTGAAAGTTAAAAAAAGAAACAGAACCAATTCCTAGGGCCCCTACTGGCTTAAGCCTTCACAGAATCCAGTCAGTACTCTGAGAAACCACAGTGCTGTGGAGGGTCCATCTGTCAGTATTGTGGTCAATAGTACTGAGTGAAGCTTTCAGACCACGTCAGGCCTGTCCCTGGACAGAGCAGTAAAGATATATTCCATTCTCAGTTATTCCAACTGTTATGTGTAATAACACATAACAGCTGGAACAGTTGGAACCAACTTCCACATGTTGGTATTGTCTTTCTTGATCCCGGACATCAAGGAAAGAAACAATTCCCATGATGCCCTGAACCATAGGAATTTTGATAAATTTGATAAATATTATTTGATAAATAATAATTTTTTAAAAATTTTTAGGTGCAAACGGCAGATATATAGACAATTTAATACCTAGAACATGCATTCCAAGCTGGATATTTATGTAGGCTCTCTTCTCAAACTTGCCATTCATAGAATTTTTCTGAATTATTGAAATTCTCTAAGCAACTAAAAACAAAGTTTAGTTTTTATAATCCATTTACTTACCTCCCTGTATTTATAGAGCACCCATAATTTACTGGGTTTGTATCAGCACACTGCATGTGTCAGGATCCAATTATAGTCACTCTTGAGTTTCCCATGTAGATTTTAAGCTTCTTGAGTGGAAAAAAACCCCACCAAACTTCTGTTATCTCTACAACGTCCTATAATATAAAAAACTCATTATAAATAGAAAGTGCTTGATACAAACTTGTTTGGTCAATAATTTTTAAAATTTTTAGTAGTGTCTCTATGTGCTCATTCCCCGTGTTTATGTGTACCACTTACTCAGGTGTGAAAAGACATACATCTTCTAATTAAAAATAGGAACTGCTACTTATAAGTACTTACAAAATTTTAAAAAGCTTAAAAGTATGTCACTTTATAAAGATTCTTATGAAGGGTTTCCTATTAAAGATACTATTTTGGAAAAGAGTATTACAGTCATTTGCATATTTATTTTTATAGGATGGTAATTCACATGATCTGTGTATTGCTTTAACAGTTTAACTGTAAGCCTCTCACCAAATGAAATTTTATTTTTAAAGTATCTTATCACCACACACACATAGGCAAGCCATTTGAATGGCATAAAATAGAAGATCCACATTTCAATTGCTTTCCTGCATTGCCTGTCAGAAGCAAAGCTTCCTAAAGTTCTCCTTTATTAGAGCAAAATGTGTCTGATTCAAATACCATGCCTCAGCTGCCTTCATCATTTGAATGAGATAAGCTCTCAGCACGATATATTTAGGAAACTATGGTTCAAACTGTGTTACCCTGCTCTAAAGCAATCTGCTAAACATTTCTGAAGCAATTTAGACAGCTGTGACTTAGTTGCAAACAATGTGGACACTTAATCTATTGACTTGAAATTGGGGCTGCCGAGAAGATATTCAAGTTTTCTCACGAGTTCACTCACTACAGAGAAAGACGCTTCCTATTTTTTACATGAGAAGAATAGAGAGCTAAGAACTGTCTATTTTTAAATAAAGAATGAAAATGCTCCATCTTATAAAGTGAATTTTTATCAAACTTGTAATATTATTCCATCTGTTATAGGTATACACAGCTTAAGGGCTTTTATCCAAAATAATTTGACATGCTTTTAGTCTCATCCTGGGTTGTATCTGTCTTCTTAGACATTATTCACCTAAAAAATGCATGCCTTCTTGGATGGTCTACTTACTAAAAATATGTGTTTGTATTGAATTGATTAAAATATTTTACATTAATCAATCCTACCATAATTTTTGATATTTATCAAATCATGTTCAAAACTGAAATTCGCTGTTAACAACATATTATATCAGTGGTGCTGTGCCTGACTTGCAAAAGCAAGGTCCTGAGTTCAATCTCCAGTAGAAAAAAATCCAATATATTCCAGATATTTAAATAAGAATGAAGAAAAATAGACACAAGGATTTGTCAACATAAGGGAAAATATATGTTCATTTTTGTCTTTTAAAAGGCTTTTATTTTGTGTCTGTATGTCGTAGTGGTGATGGTACTGGATATAAAATCCAGGGCTTTCTTACTGAATCACTGAGCTACATTCTCAGCCTTCTTTTTTATTTTTATTTTAAAATTTTGAGACAAGGTCTTGCTAAATCACCAAGCTGACAGTGCTGTGCTCAAACTTGCAATCCTCTTGACTCAGCCTCCCAGAATACTGAGATTACAAGTGTGTATCACCATGCCTGGCTGGTTATTATTTTTAAAGACATCTCTTATTCTGTTACTATCCTATGTCAAAACCATTACACAGGTTTTTGGTTCAGATAGAAATGTACAATTTAACATTTAACTGGTTTATTAGCTGGACTTTTTCTTTTTTTTTTTTTGTAGTTTAAAAACAACAAACATCTTTTATTCTCCTTCCAGTCTCAGTGTCCAGAGGCTACGTTAACAGGTTTTCAAAGTGCAAATCCTTTCGTTCCTCCAAAGCCAGAGGAAACAGAAAGTGTACATCATCTGTAATCCGTATTCATCAGGAGCGCCCTGGGTTTGTCATCCTGCTGGCCCTGGGCCAGGGCTGGGGTCTGGCGGAAAGAGGTCTGTAGGTTTGGGACTCGGTGCCTGGCCCCTTGAGATGACATTAGTTCTCCAATAACCTGAACGCCTCTCGGGGAGGCAGCAGCACGTGGTGGCGCGGGGTCCCTCCAGATAGTCGCTGGGTGTGGGTGGAGTTAAGCCCTGGATGTTGCTAACGGCCACAGTGAAAGCTGGGGGGAAGAGGCGAGGGCCTGCCGGGCAGGAGTGGGACTACAGGGGCTGCGCGAGAGCGTAACACGTGGGACTTAAGCAAGAGGGAAGACGGGGATGGCTTCTCCAGTGTGCAAGGGCAGAGAAAACTAGCACCGATGCCACACACGGAGTGAGAGCTCAGGACAAGGCCTCCCGGTGCACAGCGGCCTCCTCTCGAGGCAGTGATGCAGGACAAGGGGAGAGACAGACACACAGCACCACTAAGCCTACCCAGCGAGACCACGCCTGGTGGGAAGCACACAAGACTGATCTCTGACCAGACGAGGGTCAAGGATGATCCAACGCCACTGGTCGAGTAAGAATCGGAAGAGAGAAGGCGATCCTCCTGCCTCTGCCTCCCGAGTACTGGGATTACAGGCGTGAGCCACCACGCCTGGCACTGTGGTATGTGGTACTGGTTGCTGCTGGGCGTGAGACTCCACGCCCAGTATGGTATGTGGTTACCGGGGATCGGACCCGGGTCCTTGCGTTTGCAAGACAGGCGCCGGAACCACTGAGCTCACTCCCCGGCCCCGGACTTTTTCATTTTTCAATCTCTTGATTTGACATTATATGACTTTAATAATAGAATAATAAAGCAAATAATGTCTTAACGTTCCATTGTTTACTTAACAGATTTTACATTACTTCTATTTTTCACTTTTGAGCTGTCTTTCTAATACCATTGACCTTCAAATGCGTTTTTCTCCTCCCACAGATTCATGATGAGGACTAACAATTTTAGTTATGACATCTCTGAGTGAATCATTTCCCCTTGGCACCAGTTTACCTGCTCTAGATATGATGTTGAAAGTTAATCTCGGGCTGGACCTTCTCCTATCACTTAAATGCTGGGTGAATTTAAATTCCTTCACTGTAACCATTCAGTCAACTCATTTACTTTTCTTTGAAAAGTAGCTGAAGCCAGAAGCTATAAAGACTTTTATGAAAGACGAAGTTTACTCAGAATGTTAAAGATTGAATACGTGATCTGTATTCTGTTCATACAGGACATCCTGTGCCTAAGGGGTTGTTGTTAATGGATGAAAGGAAGGACGTTCCTGAGAAAGATCTGAAGTGTGATAGCAGGGATTTTCTACATATTCGTTCCTTCTATACTTGCTGTGTTAGTGATGTGATCTCTTTGATGGTGAGAGTTTGCAGACTAATGGTAGTTATATCGGTAAGTGACAAAATATGTTTTTCAATATAACATCAATTTTCCTCCTGCCATCCCTACACTATCCCACGTGGTTAGAAATTACTTGAGGTGGACTGAAGACATGTGGAATAAGGATGGTATTCCACAGCTATGGTATTTGTTCATTTCAGAGTTTGGATATTTTCTCTCTGTCTCACTTACTTTTTAAGAAATTCATCATTCTTGTGTAGGACTGTGGTTGCAGTGTGTTTCCCAAATTCCATTTGGCAGAAACTTAATCCCTAGACTAATCTTTTGATAGTAATTTGAGGTGGAGCCTTTATGACGTTTTCAGGATTAGATAAGGTTATCTTGATAGGACCAGCTCCTTTTCAAGAAGAGCAAAAGAGACCTTGGCAGACACATCCTTTGTTCTGTCCTGCCACCATGTTAAAATGAAACATGCAGGCCTCATCAGTCTATGCTCTTGGACTTCCTACCCTCTGGAACAATGAGCTAAGGAAAATTTTATTCTTTGTAATTCACTGTACTGAGTCTCTGATATTTTTATAGCAACAGAAAATGAACTAAGATACATAGTTGGTACCTAACTCATTCTAGGAGAATGATACTAACTTTAAAATTCCCCACTTCATTAATCTCTATCTTCCTTGTGAACTACAGTTCTAAAGTTTGTCTTCTTTTTTTTGGTACCAGGAATTGAATTCAGGACCTTGTTCTTGCCAGGAAAGCACCACATCACTGACTGCAACTGGAGCCCCTTTGTTAATTAGTTTTAAGTCATTTCTCCATTCTCAGGTTTGAAAATAGATTAGCTCTCTGATTTTTCCATTTTATCATAAAATTTTGCGATACTTATGTGGTTTCGAAAGTGAGAGGAATAATTTTCAGATACATATATTAAAATTCTATTAATGCCTTACTAAATGTAAGGCATTACAGTTAGTATTACTGTTACTAACTAACTTACTAAATGCCTTACTCAACTCTCTCTGTCCAGCAATTGTCAATCTGTTTACGTGCAATCCAAATATAATTTTATATTAAATGTCAAGGAATGGAATTAGAATAGCATTTGCTTTTTGATTTGAATTGTGGATCCAACAAGGTCTAAAAAAGAACATTCTCAAACTTCACTTCAGAAAGGCAGAGTTTATAGTGAAGCTCTAGCTTTAGTTCAAGTGGCCTGTACAATTTCATTGTTACTGTTTGTACCTGACTTGAATTTGTCTCTCTCGCTGTAGTGGCTTCTATTTAATTGGATCACAATCCATAAAGCAGCCAAAAAGAAAAGAGGCAAGGAAGATGGAGAAACCAGTAGGACTTAGAAGTTAAATAAAACTTTCAATGTTACCTCTTTATAGAGGAGCCTGTACCAGAGCTAAATTCCAAGTTCCGCCACCTGCACAGGTGGAATTCCATCTCCGTTAGCCTTGTTTGCCCAGTGTACTTATCGTGTATGTTTGTGTGTGTGCATGTGTATGAATCATATACATTTCTTATATCAATGATTAGTGAAGTGAATGTGTATGTGAACTACTGTGCTGATTTAAATACTTTATACTTTATCATTTCAATAACATAGAGTACTAGCAAGTACTAGTAGTTACATGTTATAGAGAGAAAATGGAGGATCAGAAGAGTTAAATGAACTTCCCAAGGATGCACAGCTGCAAGAGGCAGCACAAGGGTCCAGATTTGTCTGGGCCAAGAGTCTGTGCTCTCGTAATGTGAACACTTGCACAGCTGTGAATGATGGCATCCTCTGACTGATGGGTAGGCGGAGCCAGTTCAAAATAAAATAAAATGATGTTTTATTTGATCCTTTATCTAGTCAAACCCATGTAATACATAGAATATGGTATTTGATATAAAAATTTCTCAGAGGTATCAGGAGACCATTATGACCCTTTTATCTCTACTTTTCCCCTTCGAATCAGTTTCATGGGCACATGTACCCTCTGTTAGTATGGAAAGGACAAGGGGAAGGCTGATTTTAACATCCCCTGTTTTATCTTCTTCAAACGTGCACTTTATTGTTATGGTGCTTTTCCTAATTGCTCACTTATAATTACATTCACAAGTCATTATTAGTAATGACATCTTACTTCCTTACTCGGTTAAGCATTTGCAAAATGTTCTTTATACAAACATTTGTGTAGGTATTTTATAATACACAGTGCACTATATATGTGAAAAGTCTTGTCTCATCTAAATTAAAATTTAAAAACAAAGAAAATTAGAAATGACCTTAAAATTATTCTTTTAAAAAACATGCAATGAAGCCAGGTGTGGTGCCTCACGCCTGTAATCCCAGCACTCAGGAAGCAGAGGCAGGAGGATTGCTGTGAGTTACAGGCTGGCCTGGGCTACATAGTGAGCTCAGGGCCAGTTGGAAGTACAAAGTGAGACCCTGTCTCAAAAAATGAGAAATATGTCATGTCATATCATATCCTGGTACAAATTTTCAATGCTGAATGTGACCATGATGTGTATATATAATATACCAGTAAAGTTTTGAGTCAAAAAAAAGCTAAAAATACAAAACAAAACATGCAGTGAATAGATTTAAAGAAAAATGGAAGATAACTTGTTCTTTCAGTATTAATTGGTGCATTAGTCAGCTTTCCCATTGCTAGCACATAATATCTGGCATCCACATCTTAAAGGAAGAGGGTTTTATTTTTTTTGTTTCTTTTTTTGTTTACTCTTGTTTTTGAGACAGATTCTTGCTATGTGGCTCACACTGCCCTCAAACTTGTGGCATGCCTCCTGCCTTAGCCTCTCCATTGCTGGGATGACAGGCACTCCTGGAAGAGAGATTGAATTTGGCTCACAGCTCAGGGGATTCAGTCCAGGGCCAGCTGGCTCCAAGGGAGAAATGCCACTGTAGACAAACATGGTGGAGAAAAGCCGCTGATCTCACGGCCTTTGTGGAAGCGGAGAAATGGGCGGAGCCAGGGGCAAGAATAGGCGACATCCTCTCAGGATGTATTTCACCCTTCCACACAGCCCCTACTTCCTCACAACACATTTAGCTATCATCAGTGACAGCTAAATCATCAGAGCTCATCACTGGATTAATATTGCACCCTCATGGTCCAGTCACATCTCAAAGCCCCTGGTCTGAACACGTGAAACTTTGGAAAGACATGTTAGATTTAAACTGTGACAACTGGCAATCTTAAATTTGAATGCATCTGATGCTGGATTTGCTTTATAATACTACTACAAAGTTAGGATAAACTTTATGGAATTTAATTACTGTGACTCTTTACTTTTCTTAATTGAACTAATCTAATTCTGAAATTCACATTCAGATCAAGTAACTTTGGAAGTGTTCTAGGCAAAATATTATGCTAGCTTCCACTAACTTCCAAATCTAGAGATAAGCCCTCAGTTCTGAAATTCTAACTATGACTTCTCCCTTCATCTTCCACCTTAGATCTCGAGCTACCTATTGCATATTTTGAATATTTTCACTTAACTATGTCATCTTTACCTCAAATACAAATAGAGCTTAATACATCACCAGTTCCTTCAAACCAGATTCCCCTTTAGTTTTCCTTCTTTCTGTGAAAAATATCTTCATCCTTCCAGTTATCTAGAATTGAAATTAAATGATTTTAAAACTCCTATTGTTCCCTTCCCTGTTTACCAAAGGTTAAGTGCTAAGGCTTGCCCCTTCATCACTTTATTAATATTTCTTATAGCTGTCTCATCTTTTTCTAGTGTCACTTCAGTAATTAAGAGCCAGTATGTCTTAGAAGCTCTTTATGTTTCATACTAAGTACTTTGTCAAAGTCACATAGGTTGTTTGGGTGAGTTATTCTGACAAAATTAGTTGTATCATTTTCTGCTGTGATGATTTGCTTACTGTTGACAAAATAGACACCAAATTCTTCTCTAGATTCTCTCCCAGCATTTCCCCCCCACCTTTTTGGATTAGCAGCCACATCTGAGTACCTAGGTTTTATTTCTTCTTTTTTGTGTTGTTCACTATAAATCTTGGAGGTGAGTCCTGTTCTCTTTCAATATGATTTTTTATTTGGAATTCTCTTTTTGCCTTAGATCCTCTTTGTTTATTGCTTCTTTTGAATTACTGAAGGAGTGAGCTGTGGTCGGAGGTGGGGGTGGGGGCAGAGAAAGAAACAGAGACAGAGACAGAAGCAGAGATAGAGTCCAGGCTCTTATTATCCTCTTCAAAGCATGCTCCATTACCTGATGACTTCCCATGAGATCCCACTTCTGAACGTCCTTATATCTCCTAATGTCACCACAGGTTGTAGACAAACAGTTTAATCCATGGACCCTGGGGACTTACTTAAACTGTAATACCTCTGTTATAATTCTAGCTGACTGTCCTGAGGAGGCCATTGATGGACTGATCTGGAACAGTTGCATGCCCAATCCTGAACCAATATGATCAGTCCTTTATAACAATGTGGTGAGAAAAGAATTTCATCATGAACTAGGATGAGGCAAACAAAATTTATACTTCCTATAATTCTTTATATCTCATGCACTGTACTTGTCTTTTTAGTTGTCTGTCTCTTCTACTGCTTTGCAAAGGCCTTGAGGGCAAAGACTATGCCTTATTAATTTTGTACTCATGCAGCCAAGAATAGCACCTGATACATGGTACACCCTCAATAAATATTTGCTGAGGAAAGAAATGAACAAATAAATCCAGACAGAGTATTCCAGCAAACATGAGTTATGAATGCACGGCCTAAGTGAGTAATAGATATGAAGAACCAGCAATGCATAATGGACACTAAAACCATTCAACCAATTTAAGGCTGAAAATTTTATACAGTTCTGATGAAGCCAGGAACTTCTTGTTATATGATCAGTTCAGACTAAGTATATAATTGGCTAAATAATTAGATGAATAGACAAAATTTTCAGGAAGTTCTTGACAAGTCTCTTATAATTTATAAAAAGTTATATTTGAAAATGTGGTTTAAAGCCAAGAGCAATGATCCAAACCTATAATCCCAGCAGTAGGAGGCTGAGGCAGGAGCATGACAAAGTCAGCTCTTGCCTGGAAAATTTAGCAAGATCCTGTCTTAAAATAAAAAAATGAAAAAGAGGATTAGAGTTATAAAAACAGTTCAGGGCTAGGCTGGGGATTTAGCTCAGTGCTCTGGCACCTGCCTTGAAGCACAAGGTCCCAGGTTTGATCCCTGGTCATCTACATACAACAATGCTGGGCATGGAGACTCACGCCCACCAGCAATCAGTACCACATACCACAGTGCTAGGCATGGTGGCTCATGCCTGTAATCCCAGCACTTGGGAGGCAGAGGCAGGAAACTTGCTGTCAATTCAAGGCTTACCTGGGCTACGTAGTGAGCTCAGGGCCAGTCTGAATTGCCAAGCCAGACCCTGTCTCAAAAAAACAAAAACAAAAACAAAAACACAAAAAACCAACCATCCAACCAAACAAATAAAAAAAAAACTATACAGGGCTAATGCCACACACCCACACACCCTCCCCCCAACACACGGGGGGTGGAGAGAGAGAGAGAGAGAGAGAGAGAGAGAAACAGAGAGAGAGAAACAGAGAGACAGAGAGAGAGATGAATAAAAGAAAACATGTTTCACAGTAACTGGTGGAAATATAAAACACTATCAAAGAAATCAATTTGATTGACACAAATTAGCAAATGATAATGGCTAATTTTTAGTTTAGAGTGTCTGAACAATTCTAAGATCATTTTAGAGAAATACCTTAGTTTTATCAACTCTTCTCAGAGTATGAGCTGGAGTAAGACTATTAAATTTAATGTGAAACTGTGCCAAAATAGGGAAAAAAAATAAAAACTAACATTAATGAGGTTCAAAACTAACTTGTTTGGGAAATAAAAGTGAAAGGGTGTGGGAGATGTGGTAAATACACTGGTTCAGTTGTGTGTGGAGAAATGACAAACATACAGAAGAGAATTAGCTACAGGATTAGGCCTCGCATGCTCAGAAAGCACGCTCCCTATGAGCTACAACCCATCCCAGGATCAGTTTTGAGAAAAAAAGCCAAATGAGAAGTTACTGTTAAACTTAGGATAAAATCATATGTGGAGGGGGTGAGCAGAATCAAACACAGTGTTGTGGAAGGACAGAAGATTTTCTCTGAAGGGATTAATTTTACACTCAATTTTGAGTAATGTGTCTGTAACATAAAGACTGTCGCTGCATTTGCTAAGTTAGCACACCCTCTGAGTCAGTTCTCAAGTACTTGGTTTATTTTAAAGATTACAATGTTAAGATGTTCTAAGGCTAGTTATACACAAATATATAAGTTAAATAAAAATATATTGGATTCCTTTTGATAGTCCCAGGGCCCAATAAAGTTCAACCTATGTAGGCACTAAACAGATACTTATTAAACAAAGGACTCCTTAACTTTTACAGTGCTCTACAAATTTCCAAGTACTTTCAGGCACATGGTTTCATATAACTTCACACTAGCCCTTTGGGGTATTTAAAATACATTTTTGAAGTGAGAAAATAGATTCAAAGAAGGAGCAAGACTTCCTTCTAGCAAGACTAGTCACAAAAGTTTTGAATTCAAATTCTGCTCTTTGTTGGTTTAATCTACTTGAAATGTCTCCTTTCAGTAAGAAAGTATATTTTAAATTACTAAACAGCCCCAAAATATAGATAAGAAGAACATACCTGTGAGTTCATCTCTTCAGCACACCTTTTTTAGGAGACTTATTGCTGCCATTCGCAGATGCCTGCATTGTCCTTCTCATTATCAAAGTACGAAAACGAGACTTTTCTAGAAAATAATACTACCCTGGTCACAGTTTTTGTCAAAGGTGAGGATATGGTCCACAAAATCCCAGTTTGAGTCTTTCTCTCTATTTTTTCAGTTTAGGGGTAGAAAGGGAAGTGGACCTTTGGAGTCACGGAGCCAAAAGGATGAAGAGGGGGGCCTGCTCACGGCCTTGGAGAAAGATTATCTGCAGTTGGGGAAAAACGAAGCAAGCCAGCTGTGGGGTGAAAAGCCACAGGCTGCTGTGCTGAGTGGCTGTGTGGACCAGCTCCATCTTAGATATGCTGAGACACAGTAAACGGTCACCCTTTCTGTAAGTCAAAACGGCTTCCTTCAATATCTAGGTTTTCTGGGCTTTTGCAATACAAGGCTTTCCTGTCTCTAGTCCCAGGATTTTTCTGTGTCTCATGCTATCATTTTGTGTGCTCATTGCATTACTGTATCAAAATACTGAAGATTATCAAATTTTAAGAGGAAAAGTTTATTTTAACCTCATACTTGGAGGTTCCAGCCCATGGTCAGTTGACCTCATTGCTTTGGTCTGTGATGAGGCAGTAATTTATGATGGGAACACATGGCGAAAGAAATGGCTCTCCTCATGTTGGCTGGAAGCAAAAAGAGTGAGAGATTGATGCCCCACAATCCTCTTCAAGGGCATTCTCACGGTGATCTAAAATCTCTCAGTAGGTTTTACTTCTTAGAGGTTCTGTCATCCTGCAATGTCACCAATCTGAGGACCAAGTCTTATCAACAGTTGGGCATTTGAGGAGATGTTCTAGATTCAACTATAGTGTGTTGGAAATTTATAGAATGCAAATCAGGTTTAAGGACTCTACCATGGCTCTTCATTATCTCCCAGAGAAAGTCTAATCCATTTACACGATACATAAATCTCTTTGTGGCCTATTTCATTTTTAAGTATTGAAAAGTTCAAGATAGTATATTGCAAATAAGCCTGAGTATATGATCAAAAAAGGCATACTTTTTTAAAAAATGGAGTAAGGCATAAGATTTTAGATTCTCATGTCCTCCTTAGAACTACTGCTGTTTTCCTAATCCATTCTTGACATTTTCTCTAGAAATTTTGCTAAAGTCAAACTCATATACTTTGGTCCCAAACTTCTTTAAGTGAGTTTACCCCTCTATCTTAGCATCAGTTTGAAAATGTTAAAGAGGCTTATTTTTCAGCCACCTTCTTATCTATTGTCTGAATTAGTTTAAAATTGGTATTTGATGCAACATACCCCATCTTATTTCCGATTGGATTCTCCTTGTCTGTTCTATTTTTTTTAAAAAAGGTAGAGGAAGCATCATAGCCTAGACTTGGATATTTCTGGTTGTAAATAATTTGTATTCTTTCACTAAATACTGTAAGATCTTTCCTAACTGTTTAGAAGTTGAGCCATTATGCCCTTCTGTTTGTGTTTGGAAGTAAAGGTGAACTAATTTCTTAGCTTAACCAATAGCATCTTTAAAAATATCCTAAGATTATATTTATCAAATCTAGAAACATTTAAAAATGTTGTATGTTATACTTTTAGGGTAGGAAATTTGGCAGTCTTACATATCAATTCATTTTAATGCTTAAGAAAGCTGTTCATTAATGGCATGATTTCCTGATGCAAGTTAAACTTCTTTCATCTTGTTTTGACATTTGTGTCCATGGCCAGTTTTGCTCACTGTCCTGTTACCAAGGCATTTCCTTCATCCTTTCTGTAGCGCTATCTCTTAATCTTAAAGGAAAAACAAAAGCCTTTGTACTCACCTTACAGTTCTCATGTTACTTAGGTTCTAAGACCTCCATCTTTCTCTTAAAGTAATGACTGTCACAATTGGAAGTTTCAGATGGGCAAGGTGGTGCATGTCTGTAATCCTGGCTCTTGAAAGGTAGAGGCAGGAGGATTGCCAAGAATTCGAGGTCAGGCTGGGCCACATAATGAGTTCAAGGTCAGCCTGAACTGTGCGGTAAGGCCCTGTTTCAAAAAACCAAAAATCAAAAACCAAAAAACCAGTTAGAAATTGTCATGGAAGGGGTTTCACTCCCACTGAGCACATGCGAAATCTCACTTGATGGTCCTTATATTCTAGTTTCTAATTTTACAGGCAAGAAAAAAAGGGCAGTCCTAATTGTTTACTTTGAACTTACATCTTTTGCTGGTACCGATTTAAATAACTTTACTTTTTCCCCTTCCCTTCTCTTCCCTTCCCTTTTCTTCTCATCTTCCTCCCTCTTTTTCATGGCACTGTGGATTGAACCCAGAATACAAGGTGCTCACACTGAGACGCATCTCCAGCCCTTTTAAAATTCTAAGACAGGGTTAGGTCAAACTTGTGATTCTCTTGTGTTAGCTTCTGGTGCTGGAATTACAGGCATGAACCAGTATAGCTGGCTTTGGGGTTTTTTTTTTTGCTTTGTTGTCTTGTGTCATTTCTGCCAGCATTCAATACTGTATTCTTTGCTTCGATATTCCTCTAACTGTCTAGGGTCATGTTGAATTCCAGCATAGCTTTTTTTTTCTTTCTTTTTTATTTTAGGTTTTTTGAGACAGGGTCTCACTTTTGTAGTTCAGGCTGGCCCTGAGCTCAGCCTCAAACTCACATTGCAGCAATCCTCCTGCCTCTGCCTCCCGAGTGCTGGGATTACAGGCGTGAGCCACCATGCCCAGCACTGTGGTATGTGGTACTGGTTGCTGCTGGGCGTGAGTCTCCATGCCCAGTATTGTATGTGGTTATGGGGATCGAACCTGGGCCCTTGCACTTGCAAGACAGGCGCTGGAGCCACTGAGCTAAATCCCTGGCCCCCAGCATAGTTTTCTTGAACATAGCTACCAGTGATGTTGGCAAGTGTCATATCTATCTTTTCATACAAGATTTTCACAACAGGCCCATGAGAGTTTACTTATGTACCAGAAAATATCAGTAAGAAAATATAAGGGAGAGAATTTCATCCACAAAACAACAGACTATAAACAATATCTAAGAATAATCATAAGATGAAATGAAAGCTTCATACAAAGAAAATAAATAATTCATTAGATAAGAAAATAATTCTTCATACAGCTTTTGTAGGTGAGGATTTAGCAGTCACCCTGAAGGGATTACAGTCAGTAAAACAAATGAATGCTAGAGTTTGAAAGCTTACCTCCTGGTGCAAGACCTTAGGAAGTGATGCCACAGTCATTTCATGACTCTTAGCCTTCTAAATATACAGAATCACAAACACTGGAAAGATGTCATATTACCTGAAACTTCAGTTGAAGTGGACATACTGATCACAATTAGAATATTGAAGGCTGCTGAGTTTCTTTAGGCATTGAGTTGTAGTTTCCTTTTATGGAACAATACAGGTGTTTTGGTCACATGATTAAAAATCAGTATGAAACCTTATTGGTAGATTTAACTATGATTATTGGTGAGTTTTTAAATGTGAGGAAGGTCAGTAAATATTATACTTTAAAAATTAAGTTTTGATTTAAGCAATAAGATATGTGATAGCTGGGGCTGGGGTTGGGCAAAGTCTATAATGAACAGCTAGCTGTGCCCCAGTTGAACAGCACTTACAAACGGACTTCTCACGAGACCATTACATGAGGCTCAGGCTCAGAATCTACATCCATGCAGTAAGTACTATGGTTGTGCTGGGACTTACACAGGGGCCTAAACGTCAATTATATCAGGAAAATGACCTAGGAAGAAATAATTTCTTAAGGATTCTATATGTTAGCAAGAAAGATACTTGCAACAAGCAACTTACAGACACAACAATAGCAAAACACGAACAATAGCAAAAAATCGGAATGAGAAAAAAATCCAAATAAGACCCAAACCCAGAATTCCCAATCTCAAAGGGGAGACAAAAGATACAAGGTACGTATAATAGCAAAAACCAATCCTAGGCAACAAGATCAAGCCAGGGGGTATCTCAATCCCCAACTTGAAATATGCTACAAAGCCACTATAATAAAAACTGCATGGTACTCACAGAGAAATACACCCAATGATCAGTGGAACAAACTAGGAGATCCAGAAATAACCCCACATATACTAAGCCACCTCATCTTGGACATAAGAGTCAAATACCTTCAAAGGAGGAAAGGTAGCCTTTTTAATAAATGGTGCTAGAAAAACTGGGTTTTAACTTGCCAAATATTAAAGCTAGATGTATCTCTTTTTCTACACCCTAAATTAAAATCAAAGTGGATTAGAGGCCCAAATATTAAAATAAAAACACTAAACCTTCTGGAAAATAGGTTAGGTAGAACTTTTGGAGACATAAGCTTAGGGCAAGACTCTACAAACAAAACCTCAGCAGCACATTCACTAGCAGAAAGAATCAATAACTTGTATCTCATTTAATTAAAAACCTGTATGGCAAAAGAAACCATCAGCATAATGAAAAGACAACCTACAATATGGGAAAAATTTTTATCATTTGTTTCTCAGACAAAGGACTAATATCTACAATAAAGAATTTAAAAAAAAATCAGCCACCCAGGGTGGGGGATTTAGCTCAGAGGTTCCAGCTCCTGCCTTGCAAGTGCAAGGGCCCAGGTTCAATCACCAATAACCACATATAACAATGCCAGGTGTGGAGATTCATGCTTCCCGGCAATCAGAATCACATATTACAGTGCCAGGTGAGATGGCTAGAGGTGTAAATGAGCTCCAAAATGCATGACAGGTGTTGTGAAATAGAAAATTTTCAGAGGGAAAAAGAAAGGAAGAAGTAAAGAAAAATAAAGAAGGGAAAGAAAAAATTTGGTAGCAAAAAAATGAAAACAATGCTTATGTATATAGGGGGTTGGGGTAGTAGGATGGGGAGGGGAAGGGAAAATATGAGAAAGAAGATATTTCACATGCAAGTACAAATTTTTAATGTTGAATGGGATCATAATGTATTTCTAAAATGTATCAATAAACTCAAAAATTAAAATTAAAATTAAATTTTATGTAGTGTATAAGACAGTTAAACTTCAAATTGGCTCACTCTAGAAGCTAGCATATCATTTTTACTCAGCTTACTATTATTTTATTTATTTATTTTTTAACGTACTGGGGATCTTTTTTTCAATACTGAGGTAAAGGCCCTTCACAGTGAGGTGCACTCCCTGCCTGTCTTCCTTCCTTTTTTCTCACAGGGTTTTAATAAGTGACAAAGTTTCCCAGGCTGAGTCTGAACTTCAGATCCTTCTGCTTTAGCTCCTCATGTATGGTACCACATCCATCAGTTTCGGTGGGGGGGGGGGGCGGTAGGGGAAGAGAAATATAAATTTCTGCTGTTCTGAACACCTAAGACATGAGTTTTTCTTTACTTTTCTCTTTTCTTTTTCTTTTACTTTTCTCTATTGTCATCAAAAACTTTTAAATATAATTATTTTAGATGAAAATTTTTCTTGAATATATATATATAACTGAATATATATATATCTCACTGTCTCTGAGCAAAATATTTGATGCAGTGACTTTTTATTTGATGTCACACATTCAAAAGAAAGAAAGATTAACAAGCTTCTGTGCAAATTCTGACTGTGCCATTTAACAGCAGTGCATTTTGGGTGAATCAATAAATCTCTCTCTGAGCTATGCATTTTGCTAGATTGTTGAGAAAACATGAAAACAAACAACAAACATGGATGATACACTATTAATACAGCAATACTGTTGCAAATTCAGTTTGTGATTCAAAAGAGAATTATTATTATTATTTTTTTTAGGGTTTTTGAGACAGGGTCTTGCTTTGTGGTTCAGGCTGTCCCTGAGCTCAGCCTCAAACTCACATCACAGCAATCCTCCTGCCTCTGCCTCCCGACTGCTGGGATTACAGGTGTGAGCCACCACACCCGGCACTGTGGTATGTGGTACTGGTTGCTGCTGGGTGTGGGTCTCCACGCCCAGTATGGTATGTGGTTACCAGGGAATCGAACCCGGGCCCTTGCACTTGCAAGACAGGTGCCAGAACCACTGAGCTAACTCCCCGGCCCAAAAGAGAATTATTTTTAAAGAGAAGATTATATACCAGGTACTTCACAATTTTTATCTCGTTATTATTATTATTAATTAATATTTTCATTTTACATTGAGGTATTAAAACTCAGAGAAGTTAAACAATATACTCTTAGTAAGCGATGAGGACAGTATGAGAATTAAGGTGAACATTTTGTGGCTATTTCCTACCAGACTCCCTCAGTGTGACCTGCTTTATCCCCATTAGTGGACTGTCTCCTGTGCTCAGTAGGACTGGGGTATGGTAACTACATTTGAATTGAACAATGAGAAAAACCATGAGAAAATTGTATGACTCCACTTTTTTTAAAAATCCGATGTGTCTGGAAAACACAGAAGTGAAGAGAAGTGTGCTGATGTCTTCAGTTGAGACGCTTTTTGACTCTGTTCAGCTGTTTTTCACCCCTCAGCTCTCTCCTTGCTGTCAGATGAGCAGTGGCGGTTGTTTCTCGCCGTTGTGCACCTCACAGTGAGCCACTTTTCCTCAGAGTTCAGCAAGTGGGCCCCAGTGTCGGAAGCCGGGCTGTTTGGGTAGAATCTCACGACAGCTACAGGCCAGCTACGTACTCGTGGGCAAGTTATTTCACTTTCTGCTCTGCAGTTTTGTTCTGTAGGAAATGTAAGACAATAATAGCACCTACCTGATGAAGTTATCATGAGGAGTTGGTGAAATGAAAATGTTTAAAACAATACCTAAAAATATGTGTTCAATAAACATTTGTTTTTATTACTCTCTCTCT
>PVIR01031394.1:0-19307 GCA_004026965.1 Petromus typicus
CTCCTGCCTCTGCCTCCCGAGTGCTGGGATTACAGGCGTGAGCCACCACGCCCGGCACTGTGGTATGTGGTACTGGTTGCTGCTGGGTGTGGGTCTCCACACCCAGTATTGTTATGTGGTTACCGGGGAATCGAACCCGGGCCCTTGCGCTTGCAAGACAGGCGCCGGAACCACTGAGCTAACTCCCCGGCCCCAAGGTTCTTGTTATTTTAACTGAACCATAGTCATACATGCCCGCTGTTCATTTGTTACAAGTCCTGCCTAATTGTCTAGTACACAGAATAAAGAGAATGCTGGGATTGATCATCGGTGATCAATTGTCTCTTTGGTATTACTGATTTTAAGGGCAGTTCTTTCCTCTCTGGCCTGGCACACTCTGTTTAGGCAGCTCATTTCATAGATAATTGGACCAAAACTTCTAACAAGGTCTGGAAAACACATTCTATAGATACTAAGCTGCAATCCAAAATAGGTATGCTTAAGACTACTGTCCTCTGGGCTAGAGATAGACTGAAAATGTACAATTCCAAGGCCTCAAACGTCATTATAACATTACATAATTTTGCATTACTCCTTGACCTTCTAATTATTCTAGTCACCCACGGGAACATGTTTCAGCCCGTACAAGAACACACAAAAATGTAACTATGGATCTTGATGCCCTCCAAAAAGAAGTTTTATCTGTGTCCCAAAAGAGTGCAACTTTGGTTTTTGTTTGTTGTTTATTTTCTGGTACCAGGGACGTAACTCAGGACCCTATTATGTTTGCCAAGCACATAGGGTGTCACTGAGCCATATCCCTGGCCTCCAATTGCTAATTTTGATGACCAGATTCAAAACTGGGATAGATTTTCTGATATATTTAATCAGCTTAATCCCATGTATTATCTAAGGCTCACTTCTGGTTTTATATGGCTGGGCAAGTAGTAACTGGATTGTCCCTTTGCTCTCCTCTCAGCCTGAGCTCAAACTAAATGATATCTGAAGAAGGAACCACAGGTCATGGTGACTCATCTTCCAGCAAATAAAGAGAAAGGGGGATCTGTCGAGAGCCATTCTACAGAAACTTGAGGGGAAATCATTTCATAATTAAAGTACAATGATAGCTGTCGAAAGCCCAGCGTCACCTTGCCTGTGAGCCGGCTGTGGCCTTCAGATATGTGACACCATTTTGCTTCCAGTCACTGCTGAGGCCTCAGTGGTCCTGCAATACTGTGATGATCAGGAGCAAGTGTCCCTCAGCCCTGGTGCTGGGATGAAGAGCAGTAATAAGAGGAAGGTTTCAGCTGGGGAAGGGCAAATTCTTTACCACCCTTTGGTCTCGCCCCACCTACTCTTGTATGAATGCTCTCCTCACTGCCTGTCAGCCTAAGATCCTCATCAATACTGAATTATCGAAGCCTTTCAGTCATCACATCTTTCCTCCAATTATTGTGTGGACCCAATAAATGGTGGCTAGCTTGAGTGTCTTTTTTTTTTGTTTGTTTTTTTGAGACAGGGTCTCGCTTTGTGGTTCAGGCTGGCCCTGAGCTCAGCCTCAAACTCACATCACAGCAATCCTCCTGCCTCTGCCTCCCGAGTGCTGGGATTACAGGCATGAGCCACCACGCCCAGCACTGCGGTATGTGGTACTGGTTGCTGCTCGGTATGAGTCTCCACGCCCAGTATAGTATGTGGTTAACTGGGGATCGAACCCAGTCCTTGTGCTTGCAAGACAGGCACTGGAACCACTGAGCTAAATCCCCAGCCCATTGAGCGTCTTTGTCTTTGCCCACTCTGAGCCACTGACCTCCTGGTTCCCCATGTACTATGGAGCTGCACAGCTCTCAATTGTCTTTCTTTAGTCCTTGACACCCCCCTTTCTAGGCAGTTGGAAAATCGATCACCCTCTGATACTGAACTACATTAGTGAGACCTTGCACCACCTAAAAAAAAATGTGCTGGAATTACTAAATGTCAGAGTGAGTCTCCTATAGCGTGAATTATTTCATAAAATGTTTTATCTCAAGATATACAGAACTACAGCTGTGAATACTAAATGACAGCATTAATTATATTTGCAGCAGTCAAAGCTCTGAAGACACTGAGCTAGAAGGATGATTTTTTTTTGGCCTTCATACTCTCAATCATAACCTCACATCATTTTAGGATAAAGTAGAAGGGAATTTAAAAGAATTAAAATGTGCTATATACATGCTCCTGCTACTCCTGATTAATATGTTAATTAGGTACTGCAAACAAGTACCAATAAAAATAAAATTAAACCCAGTGGTGCACACCCATAAGCCCCAGCCTTCAGTAGACTGCGGCAGGAGCCCAGTCTGGGCCACATGGTGAGACCCTGTCTCAAAAAAATCCAAATAAATAAATAAATTTAAACTCTACAACAAAAGCATAACCAATAAATAACTAAATAATTTGGGGCCAGGGATTTAGCTCAGTAGTTTCAGCGCCTGTCTTGCAAGGGCAAGGACCTGGGTTCGATCCCCAGTTAACCACATACAGTACTGGGCGTAGAGACTCACTCCCAGCAGCAATCAGTACCACATACCACAGTGCCAGGCGTGGTGGCTCACGCCTGTAATCCCAGCCCTCGGGAGGCAGAGGCAGGAGGATTGCTGTGATGTGAGTTGGAGGCTGAGCTCAGGGCCAGCCTGAATTACAAAGTGAGACCCTGTCTCAAAAAAACCTAAAAAAGGGCCGGGGAGTTAGCTCAGTGGTTCCGGCGCCTGTCTCGCAAGCGCGAGGACCCGGGTTCGATTCCCCGGTAACCACATAACAATACTGGGCGTGGAGACTCACACCCAGCAGCAACCAGTACCACATACCACAGTGCCAGGCGTGGTGGCTCATGCCTGTAATCCCAGCCCTCGGGAGGCAGAGGCAGGAGGATTGTGATGTGAGTTTGAGGCTGAGCTCAGGGCCAGCCTGAACCACAAAGCGAGACCCTGTCTCTAAAAACCTAAAAAAAAACTCACTCAAACTTTTTGCCAGGGCTGGAAACCAGAAACTCACAGAGGTACACTCCCAGCCCAGGCTTGGCAGGCAGAACTGAGAATCTAGTACACCCTAGGTATAGATCCAAGAACAAAATGCGCATTCTACATGTGGTGAGGCAGTGGTTTCTGAGGCAATGGCGTTTTGTTTGTTCGTTTGTTTTCCTCTGTGATTCCGGAGATTGAACTCAGGACCTTGTGCTTGTGAGGTAAGCGCAGTGCCAATGCACTAAAGCCCCAGCTCTTTGAGGTAGTATCTTTGAGGAACAAGTTTAACAATCTTTATCCTTATCACTTACAAAGAGAGAAAAAGTTGGGAGAGGGTGTTATGACAAGGTCTCACTATGCACTTCAAATTGGCTTTAAATTCATTATGTAGCCCAGGGTGGCCTTGAATTTGTCAGTGATCCTCCTGCCTCAGCCTTCTGAGTGGTGAAATTCAGATGTGCACTACTTTCCTCAACTAAGACAGAAATCTGAGCACTAACTAGTCATTCTTCAACATAATCTCCCCAAGTTGGCTTGGAGGCTTTATTTACATTTCCACCCCTTCTGTATCTTTGCCTCTAGCTTACTTTCTTTTTAAATTGTACCAGAGAAAAGCAAGGTGAGTTCCTGAGCTCCCCCTTCCTCTCCCACGGTCAGCCACGACAGCCAGTTTCTCTCATGCATTCAACAGATGTACAGATGCACTTCAACTTCCAATGGATTGCATCCGGATAACACCACTGTGCATTGAAAATATGGTCTGAAATTGAAAACATTAGAGTTTAGCAACACAGAGCATGACACAACACGCTGCTCCTGTCAGGCTCTCATGGAGACTGGAGCTGCTCCTTGCCGCTGCCCAGGCGGCCTCAGGACACTACACTGCACATGGCCAGCCAGGAACAGATCAGGGTACGGCACTATGCCCTCTCTCGCCTGAATATCACTTCCACACTGTCAGGAAGTCATGTCAGCAGAATCACTGAAGCCCAGGGGCCGGGTGCTTTTACAAGTAAACACAGGCGCACACATTTCCAGACAGTAGTTTGTGACAGATATAACGGCATACACGCTATTCCTATATTTAAAAACAAAAACACAGGAGATCTGCTGGTATGCACTACGCTGTTCTATTGATGGCAGGACACTGCTTGAATCTAAATGCTTTTGAAGATTGGCTGATTCCAGCCCTGAAATTATAGCTCCTCTTTTTTTTTTTTTTTTAATAAAGCTGAGTTTTGAAAGCGATGACAGTAAGCTGATTTTAAAAAGGATAAACTCTTTTCCAATTATTTAGTAATTAGAGAGTACGAACATCGGAGGAGTGGATGCGTTGGGACTTGCAAACAATATATATGCAAGGGGTAAACATGTAAGCCAGTTGCAGGGCCTGCTTATTAAAAAGAAAGCTGACTTTTGCCAATCAAGTGCCTTACAGAGACTGAAGAAGTCGCGACATCTGCCCGCCCACGGGCCCTCCTCGGGCAGGGCAGAGGGCGCGGGCTTTGGCGCCACGATTGGCTACTTCCGCGCAGCCCATAGTTCGCTGAGTCTGATGCAGACATGAGCCCAAGGGCAGCCTATGTCCAGGCTGGTCAGTGATTTATGGGATGGCACAACTTAAAATACCTGACCGAACAGGAACCAGGCTGGCCCGTCCCAACCCCACTTGGGATGAATCAGCTACTTAATGAAAGGACTCAAAGCTGAAGAGCATGAAGAGTATTTAAGAGGAGGAATCAGAGTGGATAGTAAAGAACAGAACCAATATTCAGAGCTAGGAGTAGAGAGAAGAATAAAAAAGGAAAACAAAGGTGGTCCGTTTCCCGCAACACAGTAATTAGATAACCGGAAACGCCCCAGCCTCGCCACAAAAACGCCTGGAAATTCTGGTTAAGAGGTAACAAATATTATTTCAAATGAAAAACTGAGTTTACAAGAATGGAAGGGAAAGCCCCAGATGCCAAAAACCAAAAATAGAACTGAAAACTAAGCCAGTAAGTGTGTACGAAGGCTCCCGGAAGAAGAGGTGCAGGGCTCTCAAAAAGCCAGGTCTTGGAGGCCATGCAAATACAAGACCCGGAAACTAGGCGCAGAGCTCACACAGCCCAAGATTACAGCGCAGAAATGATTCTGCTGATGCGAGGGGTCAATAGATTCAGCAAAGGCGGGGTGATACCATGGAACTTCACTTTTGGGGAGGAGGGTACTAAAGATTGAAACCAGGGACTTTACACTGAGCGACATCCTCAGCCCTTTTTAACTTTTTCACAACCTTAAAGAGTCTTGCTAAATCACTGAGTTGCCTGGGCTTGCACTTTTGATCCTCTTGCCTCAGCCTCCTAGAGTACTGGGATTACAGGTGTGCCCCACCTACGCCATTTCCTCCCAAATAAGAACCTAATCAGAAAATAAGCCCTAGCATGGTTTTTGGTGGTTTTTTTTTTTTTTTTCTTTTTTTGGCCATACCCATAAGTCCTAGTTAAGACTGTCAGAGAGATGGACACATTAGTTCCTCTACAGCCATACAGGACACACTTGTAGAATTAAGATAGTGTTGCAGAAGATAACACAACTATATCTGAGCATAGATTTTTGTACATGCATGAATAGGTAGATATAGGCGGGTGTACATGAAAAAAATAACACATCGCCTGAAAATCAGCCCTGTTCGTGTCATTTGAAGTAAAAATTAATTGGGGGCCAGGGATTTAGCTCAGTGGCTCCGGTGCCTGTCTTGCAAGCACAAGGGCCCGGGTTCGATCCCCGGTTAACCACATACAATACTGGGCGTAGAGACTCACTCCCAGCAGCAATCAGTACCACATACCACAGTGCCGGGCATGGTGGCTCACGCCTGTCATCCCAGCCCTCGGGAGACAGAGGCAGGAGGATTGCTGTGATGTGAGTTTGAGGCTGAGCTCAGGGCCAACCTGAACTAAAAAGCGAGACCCTGTCTCAAAAAAACCTAAAAAAAAAATTAATATAAGACCTGGTCTTTTTTCAAGGGAGAATGTCATTTGTGTTTAACTTCATCACGTGATGGTCATTTGGACTGTTTGAAGTTTTGAGGTAGATTTAGGAACTTTCTTTGTTGTGTGTTTTTGGGTTTTTTTTTTTTTAGACAGGGTCTTGCTATGTAGTTCCAGCTGGCCTTGAACTCACTAGGTGGTCCACATTAGCTTCAAACTTGTGGCAGTCCTCCTGCCTCAGCCTCCCAAGTGGACTTTGGAACTTTAGATGCAGAATGTTTGAATAAAAAGCAGTGAAAAGAGGGTGGTGTGTTGCTCAGAGGAGAACACTGCCTGGCATGCCAAAGGCTCTGCGTTTCATCTGTGACACAGAAGAGAAAGAAGGGAGAGGGGGAGTCAAGGGGGGAGAGGGAAGGGAAGGGCACTGTTCCCCACAATTTTGATACCTCTGCCTTGGCTGTGGCCGACTCCTACACCAGAAGAAGCCCCATTCAAAGTTCCTACGAATACCCCAAGCACAGCCCCCACTTTCCTAGGTAAACTCAGCTCTCTCTTGCAACCAGGAGCTCAGAGCAGAGCACACAAACACAAGATACTATCTAAGATGCAGCCCCTTCGGAGAATCTACCAGTCCCAAAAAAGGATAAACTCAGAAGGACCAGCTGACCAAAAAGTCTCCTCCTAGGCACTTGCCAAGCAAGCTGGCAGCCCAGGTCCACACAAAACATGAACCTGAATGTTTGTGGCAACACACTTCTTTCTTTTTTTCCGAAGCAAAATGTTTATTGATACATTGAAGACATTCATCAGAGAAAATTTGTACTTGTGCATGATATATCTTTTTCTTTTTTTCCCATTCCCCTCTCCTTTAAATCTATCTTCCCCTCCTTATTAACAAAAGCTTTATTTCAATTTTTTTCTTTTATTCTTTCTCGTCCCTTCCTTCCTTTTCCCTCCTTCCTCCAAGGTTCCCTTTCTCATTTGAACATTTTCTTCCCATTTCCCAATATCTAGTAACCATTTGAGTCTTTATTTCCATTTTTGGTTTTTCTCACACCAGAGAAACAATGTGGCATTTAAATTTGTGTGTCCAATTTATTTTACTGATGAGTATGATCTCAAGATGTCTCCACTTAGCTAGAAATGCCTCGGGCTTATCCTTCCTTACAGCAGAGGTGTAGTCCATTGTATTTTAAAAAACAAACAAACAACAAACCACACATACTCTTTATCATCAGTTGATGGGCATTTCAGTTGTTTCCGAGATTTAGCTATTACAAATTGTGGGGCCGGGGAGTTAGCTCAGTGGTTCCAGGGCCTGTCTTGCAAGCGCAAGGGCCTGGGTTCGATTCCCCGGCAACCACATACCTATACTGGGCGTGGAGACTCACACTCAGCAGCAACCAGTACCACATACCACAGTGCGGGGCATGGTGGCTCACGCCTGTCATCCCAGCCCTCGGGAGGCAGAGGCAGGAGGATTGCTGTGATGTGAGTTTGAGGCTGAGCTCAGGGCCAGCCTGAATTACAAAGTGAGACCTTGTCTCAAAAAAAAAAAAGAAAATTGTGTTGCTGTAAACATGAATGTGCATATATCGCTGCAGTATAATGCTTCTAATTTTTCAGGAAGATACCAAGAAATGGAATAGTTGGGTCAAATAGAAACTCTAGATTAGTTTTTTGAGAAATCTCCATGGTTGTACCAGCCTATACTACCCTCGACAGGGGAAGGGGGCTCCTTTTTCCCCAAAAGCTCTCCAGCTTTTGTTATTGGTTGATTTCTTGAGAACAGCCATTCTTTTTAGAGTGAGATGGGAATCTCAGCCTTGTTTTAATTTGCATCTCTCCAAGGACTAGTGAAGCACTCTTATTTCTTTCTTTTCTTTTTTTTTTTGAGACAGGGTCTCACTTTGTGGTTCAGGCTGGCCCTGAGCTCAGCCTCCAACTCACATCACAGCAATCCTCCTGTCTCTGCCTCCTGAGTGCTGGGATTACAGGTGTGAGCCACCATGCCTGGCACTGTGGTATGCGGTACTGATTGCTGCTGGGTGTGAGTCTCCACACCCAGTATGGTATGTGGTTTCTGGGAATCGAACCCAGGCCCTTGCACTTACAAGACAGGCGCCGGGACCACTGAGCTAAATCCCCGACCCTCTTCTCTCTTTTCTTTCTTTTCCTTTCCTTTTCTTTTCTTTTTTTTTTTCTTTGGTGGAACCAGGGTTTGAACTCAGGACCTTGTACTTGCTAGGCAAGCGATGGCACCACTGAACTCTCTTCCTGGTTTCAGATAATTTTTGGTAAATATTCAGACACTAAAGGTCACTATGAAAAACTCACCCCCTTTTCAGTCTCTTCCAATTCTTCTACCTCTGGCAGAAATTCTGAGGGAGAGGCTACCTTTTTGAACAGAGCAAGGCCGACTTGAAACCCAAAGTTCTGCAGAATGTCATCCCGTGGTGCTGTTTACTGATTTTGTTCTTGCATGTGTATGCGGTATCAAAGACTGAGGCTTTGGCATTGAGCTACAGCAAGGCCCCAATTTATGAACATTCAAGTTGCAAATTTTCACAGATACTAAGAGACCCCACATGAGGAATATTTGTAGATTCAAACAAATTGCTGAAGTACATCATGTGCCTGCAGGATATGGTTACTGCTCTCCTGCTGTGTGCTCAGTCAGAGCCCAGGTCGCCCCGAAGCGAGAGGACAGCAGTGGTGACATAGGGGGACAGCTAGGAAGCGCAAAGCAACATATACCGCATGTTTGTGTTGACTGTGTGAGACTGTCTTGGTTGGATTTAGGAACACATCCAATTTATGGACACTTTCCCAGAATGGAACTTCTTTGAAATGTTGAGGACTGACAGTATTCCCCCAGCCTTTTTAAAATTTTTTATTTTGAGACAAGGTCTTGATACATTGATAAGTTGCCCAGGCTGGAGTAGAATTTGAATTTGCAGTAGTATTCCTGTCTCAGCCTCCCAGACAGCTGAGATTACAAATGGAGAACACTGCTTTTATTTTTCCTCTTACCTTCATTTATAGCAAGGGATATAGGTTTCATTTCTTTCTCTCTCTCTTTTTTAAGGGGTTTACCTAGGGAAGAAAGGGGTGGTGTTCTTTTTTCTTTTTAGTATCAGGAATCAAACTCACGGCCACGTTTGGTGGGCAGGCACTGTGCCACTGAGCTGCATCCCCAGCACAGGATACAAGTTTTCTGTGTTGATATAATATTAATCTAATACATTGATACAATGTTTCATTCTAAAATGAAACCTTTGGGCCAGAGATTTAGCTCATTGGTTGGGGTGCCTGCCTAGCCCTGTAACCTCATTCCACAATGCTGGGCATGATGGCTTGTAATTCCAGCACTCAAGAGGCAAAGGCAAGAAGACTGCTGTGAATTTGAGGCCAGCCTGGGCTACAAAGTGAGTTCAGGGCCAGCCTGAACTGCAAAGCCAGACCATGTCTTAAAAAAAAAAACACCTCTGAAAAATAAATAAATAAATAAAATGAACCTTTTTTTGAGATAGAATGTCACTCTGTAGCCTGGCCTGGCCTCAAATCTGCAGTGATCTTTCTGCCTCAACCTCCTGTGTGCTGACATTACAAGCATGAACCACCATGCCTGGCTCTAAAATGAAACTTATATAACTAAAAAAAAAAGTAATCTGGTTTTTAGAGACTGCTAATTAACTCAACAATATAAGCAGCACAACATACAGCAAAAATCATGACAGGACTGACTGGTGTTAGGAAAATAGAGCTAGTTTTTTCTACCTGTTTTGAAGGCAAAAAAGCTGAGTCCCACAGCAGGTAATGGTCCAGTTTATCTCACCAACCCAGACATGCTCCGGTGGCCACAACACTTACTGAGGAAGCTCCAGAGGACGCCATGCATTAGAAAGTACGGAAGCCCGGAGATTCCAAGCTGTAAGCAGGGCCAGGTCTGATGTGTGCAGGGCGATCCTGGGTGATCTTATCACACATTCCTCACAAACTGTCGCCGTTGGACAGAATCCATTTGTTCTGCAAATATTTATTGAGTTATTACCACTCAGGCTGCGGCTGGCCCGCACGAATGTGAGGATGAGCCCGGAGCACACCACTCCGTGTTTCCAGAGAGCTCTCGATCTGCAAGGGTGTGTGTGTGTGTGTGTGTGTGTGTGTGTGTGTGTGTGTGTGTGTATAGAAAGTAGTTTACACACTAAAGCAGAGTCACAGGCTGTGGTCAGTGCTAGAAAAGAAACCTGTAGCTTAGTTTATCATTGGCTGTCGCATAACCACAGAATTACTGATTTACTTAGGCTTGATCATTACTTGCTTATTGACTTTGACTGGGTAATACCTGGATATAGTTCAAGATTTCAAGGAAGCAAAAGTCTTAAGGTGAAAATCTTCCTTCCACTCTCCCTGATACATGCAGTGTCCCTCAGGAGAGATGTAGATCCATTCATACAGAGTCTAATCCTCTGCAAGGTAGGGGGATCTATTCTTGGGATTTTTACACGCATGGTAAAATACAATACTCCTAGCTGCATTTTAATTTTTTTCTACCTGACGGCACATCATAAATATTGCTTCATTCATCCTCTGCATGAATCACTACAGAAAGCAGCTACTTGGTTTATTTTGCTTCAGAGGGTCTTCCTACGTAGCCCAGGCTGGCTTCAAGTCTGTGACCCTCCTGCAGGAGGCAAGTTTTTGTCAAGCACGGTCATAGACAATTTAGCCAATGCCAGGAGCCAGTGATGCAGGGCCTGCAGGACAGGAGGGTTCTAGCACACCCAGGGCCAACCCCAGGACAGGAGCAGGGACACTGGACGGGGGTGGAGGTGGTCATGCAGGTTCTTGCCAGTCGTGAAGCAGTTTGCCATTTTTCCTCCCAGCGGTAGCCACTGGGTGTGTTTTCAGTTGTGTATCAAGATCTGACTTGCTTTTTCCAAACTTTCTGTTGGGCAACTGCAATGGAGGACAGGGGCCGGCTTGGAGAGGACACCAGCTACTGATTTCCAAGTGAGAGAGGAGGTGAGTTTGGGAGAAAAGGACAGGCTCAGGATATAGACTGGGGTAGAACAGAAAAAAAACTTCAGATAAGAGATAGTAGAACCGAGTGTGGTGCCACACAGCTGTAATCCCAGCACTTGAGAAGAAGGCTCAGAGAGGAGGGTTGCCTTGAGTTGGAGGCCAGCCTGGGCTACATAGTAAATTCAGTGAATTACAGAGTGAGATTCTGTCTCAAAAAATAAAAAAGAGGGCCGGGAATTTAGATCAGTGGTTCCGGCGCCTGTCTTGCAGGCGCAAGGACCTGGGTTCAATCCCTGGTTAACCACATACAATACTGGGTGTGGAGACCCACACCCAGCAGCAACCAGTACCACATTACAGTGCCGGGTGTGGTGGCTCACGCCTGTCATCCCAGCACTTCGGAGGCAGAGGCAAGAGGATTGCTGTGATGTGAGTTTGAAGCTGAGCTCTGGGCCAGCCTGAACTGCAAAGCAAGACCCTGTCTCTAAAATAAATAAATAAATAGATAAATAAGAAAGAAAGAAAATAGAGGGGCTGGGGATTTAGCTCAGTGGTGCTATGTCGGCCTTAATTAAAAAAAAAAAAAAAAAGAAAAAGTATTTGAGCCCCTGAGCAGTAAGGAGTTGTCAGGTTTTGTGGATGTCACAGTGTGCATAATTTACTTTAAAATACTTCAGTATAATCAATCTGATATTATATAAATGCCAGTGGAAGCCTGTTGTTCCAAAGTGTCAGTCATGGATCAGTATCATTGGGAACAGGTTAGGCATACAAAGTCTCCCTCAGGTGTAATGATACGCACCTGAATGAGAAAAGGCCGAGGCAAGTGAGTTATGTAATCAAGGCCAACCTTAGTCATATAGTGAGATCCTGTCTCAGAAAGACAAAAGGCACAGATGTCAAGCTCCTCCCCAGAGTTCCAGACTCAAAAACTGTGGAGCCCCCCCTGCCCCCCCCCATGAACATCTTAACAAACCCTGGGGGTGATTATGATGCTGGCTCAAGCTTTGCAACTTCTGCTTTAAACCATAATTCTGTGGTGCAAAATACAAGGATGAATAGCCAGTGGCCTAACAGAATAAAGCAGAAGTCGGTCTTGGGTGCTGGGTGGGGAACAGACCTCAGCAGAGCCAGCAGAGCAATGCCAGACTTGTCTGGAACAGTGCCTCAGGGAGCTTCCTCAGGGCCTGGGAAAAGCAGGCCTTATCTTAAAAAGAGGAAGGATTGGATACAAGGAAGTTGAGCAAACAATAGGGCCCAGGCCTTGTTGGGGAGAAGAGAGTTGTGAGCAAAAGTAATAAGGAAGAAAAGTAACAGAGTGATAGGTAGAGGGTGTAGCTCATGGCTTAGCCAGTGCCCAGCCCTGGTTTGATCCCCTACACCCAAAAAGCTCTACAGAAAAGTTCAATTCTACAAACTGGATCAACATCCTTTGTTTGTCTCTGTTATTTTTTTCTTTCTCACTCTTTTTGTTCGTTTTTGTTTTTGGTACTGGGAATTAAATTCAGGACCTTGTGCTCACTAGGCAGAGGAGGAGCCACTGAGCTAAATTCTTCCCCACCTTTTTCTTTGAGATAGTGTCTCACTATGTAGTTCAAACTGACCTTAAACTTACAATTAGTCCAGACTGGTCTCAAACTCTCCTGCCTCATCCTCCAGAGTTATGACATAACAGGCAGGTGCCTCCACACCTGACATAATTTTAAAATTTATAACAGGCAACAGCCCAACTCCTTAGGGAAGAAAATACTGAAATCAAGCTGAGCATGGTGGTCCCCAAGGCCAGCCTCAGCTATATAGTGAGCTCCAGGTCAGCCTGACTTTGTCTCAAAAAAACAAAAACAAAACAACAGAATAAATCATTCCCCAAGAAGGACATACACAAGATGACCTTTGAAGTACTTTTCCCAAAACTGTCCAACCTGAATTTAAACCTGTAGAGATAATCAAACAAATGTAAATTACAGGAGATTCTGTAGAATTGGCTTAGACTTTGAAATGAATCATCCTCAAGAAAGACAAAGGCTACGAGGTTAGTCTCCATCCACATTAAAAACACCAAAAGGAACTACGCACAGTAAATGTAATGTGCAGCTCCGTCTGGTGGTACAGGCCTATAAACCTAGCAGTCTGGGAGGCTGAGGCAGGTGGATTGCAAGTTTGAGAGCCCAATTGGACTGGGCAAAGGCCCTGGGTTCAATCCCCAGTTCCAAAAAAATAATACATAAATCTAATCCTTGCATCTAGTTAAAACAATTATACAGAACTTTATGAGGCAACTGGGGACATTTTAGTATAGAAGGTTATACATAAGGGTTGTTATTGTTGTTGTTTAAGACCAGGTCTTGCTATATAGTTCAGGCTGACGGAAATCTCTCCAATCCTCCTGCTTCAGCCTTCTGAGTGCTGGGTATGCTACCGCGTTCAGCCATGGGCTGTTAAATAAAAATCCTAGCCCGGCATGATGGTGTATTCCTGTAATCCCAGTAATATGTGTAGCTGAGGCAGGAGAATCCCAAGTCTGAGGCCAGCTAGGACTACAGTCAGACTCTAACTCAAGAAAACAAAACAAAACAAAACAAAAAAAAACAAAAACAAAGCAACATTAAATGACAGGAGGCCATTGTGTTAGACTAAGGGCCTCTCTAGGCCCTAACAGGCCTGGCTAAAAATCAAAATAGAATCACTTTCCCTCACCTTCTGGTTACCAAACTGAAAATCAGCTCTTTATCCAACTTCTGAGAAATCAAGGAAGGAAGATAAGAGTCCATTTCCCCGAATAGGTCACTTTCAACTAGCTGGACAATGAAGTTCCCTCAGCCTTAATCTTCCCACAAGAAGAGGGAACCTGAAGTCACCTGATGTCCACCAGTTACTGTTCTGTTTTTCTGCCTCCAGGTCTCTCCTTCACAAGGAAAGTAATTTTGAAATGGCCAGTTTGCTCTTTCTTCATCATTTTTGCTATCTTTAGCATTTCTCTATCTGTAAAACCAACCTCCTAGGGCCAGAGGTTGAGCTCAGTGGCACCTTGTCTCCCACACAAGTGCAAAGTCCTGAGTTCCAGCCCTGTCACAAAAACGAACAAAAACCCTCCTTGTTCTGCTCATCAGAATATTTAACATTTATTCCATTTTATGGGATGGAGTGTGGCACTGTTCTAGAATGAAGCCAATTAAGATCTTTAAACTGTGGCGATGTTATTCTTTTTCCTTTCTCCTGAGACAGCTTCTCACCATGTAGTTCAGGCTGGCTTTGAATCCATCCGTCGTGGCCTCGGGACAGCCAGGATGACAGGTGAACCACACCACATCCCACCATATGCTTGTCCTTTGGCAATGCTCGTGACAGACTTCCTGAGTGCAATGACCATCTTCAGACAAACAGAGGGAGGGTCCACGTCCTCCAGATGACTACAGTGGGTCACTTGTGATAAAAGCCTCTTTGTCTGCACGGGGCTCCCGAACTGTTTAAGAAGAAGGAACAAACCCAAAGCACCTGAGAGCACAGAAGAGAAGACATTTTCAACCCAGGGCCTTACACCGGGCTACAATCCCTGTCCCCTTCCCCTCTGCCTTCTTTTTGCTGTTTTTAAGATAAGCTTATCCGGAGTAGGAGATTAGGGCATAGCCAAACTGGAAAGCTGGCTGGGAAGTAGATGTGACCTGTTGCTTACGGTCCTGAACAGCTCCCCAGACCCTGCCTGTGGACCACCCAGGAGAACTCGAATGGTTTTCAGTGGAGTGGGCCAAGTCAGCTTGAGGTGTGAGATCCCAGCACTGAGATCCCAGTGCTGTCCCCAGGACCCTTAGGTAGAGCTTCTCCCTGTCTTCCTGGAAACCTGGCCTGCACGTGAGGATGCAGATGCGTGAGGATGCAGATGCCCCGATGCCCTGAGACACCTGCTGCACAAGTGATTTTCTCCTGTGTCTGCCCTGCTTTCTCCAGGGTCCGCTTTTATGTTGGTTTCTCTCCTTGTACTCAAGCAGAGCTCACTTTGCAGAGCCAATTTCCCTTTTTTTTTTTTCTTTAGGTTTTTTTGAAACAGGGTCTCGCTTTGTAGTTCAGGCTGACCCAGAGCTCAGCCTCAAACTCATGTCACAGCAATCCTCCTGCCTCTGCCTCCTGAGTGCTGGAATGACAGGCGCCCCAGCACTGTGGTATGTGGTACTGATTGCTGCGGAGCATGAGTCTCCACACCCAGTATTCATTCACCCAGTATTGTATGTGGTTACCGGGGATCAAACCGGTGTCCTTGCCCTTACAAAACAGGCGCTGGAACCACTGAGCTAAACCCCCAGTCCGCCAATTTCCCTTTCATTCTTCACTTTTACTTTTCCAAATAAACTTTGTCATTGCTTTTTCCTCGTTTTGTGCAATTCTTTATTCAAGACAAGAAGAACTTGGAATCTTAGCTGCAGAAGGAGAGACGAGCAGCCCAGAACCCATAATGCCTAATTCCGAGCCACTTGTGGGTTTTGTTTTTTTTTTTCAGTGCTGGGGATGGAACTTGGCTCCTTGTGCTTCCAAGGTAGTCACGGTGCCAATAAGCTAAATCCCTGCGCCCCCCCCCGCCACTTTAGAAAGAACTAACGATAACATTTCAATTTAACTAGGAAATTCCTATTACACTGCACAAATGCGAAAAAACAAAATCTTTGTCTTTTGAAATGTACCCTCTCGCTCTAGATCTGGCCTTGGAATAACGTGGACAACTCATCCAGTTTTGCAGGGGACTTTCCTAGTTTCTGAACTACAAACCATGAATCTAGAAATCCCCTTCAATCCCAAGTAAATCAGAATAAGCCAGAATGGGGAAATGAAGGGATTTTTGTTGTTGTGATACAAGGTTTTGAGGTACCAGCAATCGAATTCAGGTTCTTACGCTTCCAAGGGAGGCACAGTACCACTTGAGCTAAATCCCCGGGCCCCGTCCAGTCTAATTTAAAAGGCACTATTTATTGGCATCCCAGCTACTCAGGAGGGTGAGGCAGGAAAGTTGCAAGTCCCAGGCCAGCCTGCACCATTTAGAGAGATCCTGCCTCAAAACAGACTTTTCTTTTTTTTTTTTTTTTTTTTTTTTGAGACAAGGTCTCGCTTTGTAGTTCAGGCTGGCCCTGAGCTCAGCCTTCAACTCACATCACAGCAATCCTCCTGCCTCTGCCTCCTGAGTGCTGGGATTACAGGCGTGAGCCACCACACCCGGCACTGTGGTATGTGGTACTGATTGCTGCTGGGCATGAGTCTCCACACCCAGTATGGTATGTGGTTACCAGGGGATCGAACCCAGGTCCTTGAGCTTGCAAGACAGGCACCGGAACCACTAAGCTAAATCCCCGGCCCAAAACAGACTTTTCTAAAAGGCCAGGAATGGTACAGCTCCATGGTAGAGCACTTGCCTCACCTAGCATGCATGTTCCCCTGGATTCAACACCCAAGTCTTGGGTGGGCATGAGTAAGCCTGTGCCTGGTCAAGAGGAGAACTGCTCCAGGATGCAGGCCCTACTCATCTGAAAACCCTGCAGACAAGCAGAAGACAGCAGTGACTGCGCTACATTTCCAATAGTAGATGGTTTTGAATCTTCCTTAAGTTGTGAAAACATTAAGAAAAATATGTCATCATTTAACTCAAAATAGTAAGAAATTTCAGCTCTGTCTCAAGCATACTTTGAGAAAGCCAGTGAGCCAGCTTCACTCTATCCCCTGGCCAGGTGTCAGAGACGAGCCCTGCCAGGCTGCTTTGATCTGCTCTAAGTTCCTCATCTGGAGCTCAGAGAAGGGGTTGCTTAAGAGGCAGCAGCTTGCTGGGTTTTAAACTCCACTCAGCTGTGTGATTCTGGGCAGATTGCTCAATATCTCTATGTCTCTGTCTCCTCCTTTGCAAAATGAAGATAACAATCACATGGGGATGTTGCAACAGTCAGATTAAAATGGGGGTTGTAAACTATTTCTGTAAAAGACGGATAGTAAATTGTTAGGGTGTGGGGCCCTGTGGTTTGTGGGTGAAGCACTCTGCTCTGGGAAGCAGCTGTGGATGGTGGGGAAATACATGGGTATGGCTGTGTTCCAACAGAAGTGTTTTATGTAGACATAGGAGGTGGTGCTCAAGCCAGAAACAAGCCAAACGTGGTTCAACAAGTCAATCAGCACCCCATGATACATCCATACCATGCAGTACTATGCAGCGATGAGAAGGAACAAATTGTTGGTACCTACAACAATTTGGGTAAATTGCTACATGCCAGTAATCCCAGCACTCAGGAGGCTGAAGCAGAAGGATCACCCTAAATTTGAGGCCATGCTAGGCAATATAGTGAGTTCAACACTACCCTAAATAGCAGGGCAAGACCCTGTATCAAAAAACAATAACAAGGCCAGAATTTAGCTCAGTGATTCCAACCTCTGCCTTATAAGCACAAGGTCCTGAGTTTGATCCCAGGTACCATATACCACAGTGCTGGGTGTGGTGGTTCACACCTGTCATCCCAACACTGGGGAGACAGAGGTAGGAGGATTGCTCAGAGTTCCAGGCTTGTCTGGGCTACATAGTGAGCTCAGGGCGGAGGTGAACTACAAAAGCGAGACCCTGTCTCCAAACAAACAAAGGAGAAAAAAAAAAGTTTGATGAATCTCTAGGGAATCACACTGAGATACACAACAGAAAACAATCCTCAAAAGTTACATTCTTGGGGCTGGAGCATAGTTCAGTAATACAACATGAGATTAACACCATAGGGCTGAGGATTTAGCTCAGTGGCACAGAGTCTACCTTGGAAGCATAAGGACCCAAGTATGATCCCTGGTCCACATAAAAAAATTTTTAAAACCTGCAAGGCATTGAATTCACTCCCTGGCCCTAAAATAATAATAATAGCAACAACAACAGTAGTAATAAATACACACAATTACAATAGAACACTTTCAAGTGTATAACACTTTTATAAATAACTCACCCTAACTGATCTTGCCCCTAGAGTTCCTATATAGCACTTTTTTTTTTTAAGTTTCTTTGAGACAGTCTTGCTTTGTAGTTCAGGCTGGTCCTGAACTCAGCCTCAAACTCAGAAATCCTCATGTCTCTGCCTCCCAAGTGCTGGAATTACAGGCGTGACCCCCCCAAGTCCAGCATTGTAGTATGTAGTTACTGGGGATTGAACCCAGGCTCTTGCATTTGCAAGACAGGCACTGGAACCACTGAGCTAAATCCCCGGTCCCCATACAGCACTTTTAAAATGACAATATTTTAGAAATAGAAGGGGGAAGATAGAAATAAAAGACAGTGGTTGCAAGGGTTAAGGATGAAGGCTGGGGAGCACCTTGTGGGAGATAAGTGAATACAACACAAACTGTAGGCTCCCTTGGGGTTGAAATGGTTCAGTGTCTTCACTGTGGTGGTAGATACACAAACCATATATAAAATTGTATAGGCACCAGGACACCTAGATTAATATAAGGCGAAATCTGAATAAGATGGGTGGGTCTTATTATTCCAAATCCTGAATATGATAACATACAAGACCTCTGCATGACATCACCATGGGGGTGCACAAGAGATCTTTCTGTGATCTTCAACTGGGTGTGAATCTGTATCTCAAATAAAGGTCTATGGGGGGGGGTCCTCTAAAGCCAGTACTCAGGAGAATTGCTTCAGCAGGAGAATTCGAGTTCCAGACCAGTCTGAGCAACTTAGGGTCACCTGTCTAAAGGCTGGGGCTGTAGCTCAGTGCAAAAGCCCTTGGTCGGTTGGGAGAAATATGTTGTCTCTGGACAATGCTATTGTCATAGCAATCTTCCTGTTTTAGCCTCTTGAGTGCTGGGATTATAGGTATGCAGTACCATGCCCTGTTTACAACTGTATAATTTTATGAATTTTTTTTTTTTTTAAGGAAGTAGTGATGCATGCAATCTTAATACAACTGGGGAGTGTTTAAATAGGCTTAGTCAACAAAGCCCAGTGTTTCGGGGGTTTTTTTGAGACAGGGTCTCACTTTGTAGTTCAGGCTGGCCCTGAGCTCAGCCTCCAACTCACATCACAGCAATCCTCCTGCCTCTGCCTCCCGAGTGCTGGGATCACAGGTGTGAACCACCACGCCCGGAACTGTGGTATTTGATACTGATTGCTGCTCAGGTGAGTCTCCATGCCCAGTATGGTATGTGGTTACCAGGATTAAACCTGTGTCCTTGTGACTACAAGACAAGCACTGGAACCACTGAGCTAAATCCCTGGGCCCAAGCCCAGCTTTTTGTTTAGTTTTTGGTTTTTTTTTTTTTAGGTTTTTTGAGACAGGGTCTCGCTTTGTAGTTCAGGCTGGCCATGAGCTCAGCC
>PVIR01031395.1:0-19480 GCA_004026965.1 Petromus typicus
GACAGCAGGAGAACAGTGCTTCCGCCAGTGCCAGCAGGGACACGCGAAGCTACAAAAGATGGTGTGATCTGAAAGGTCAAGGCTACCACAGCACAGTGAGTAACAAAGGCTGGGACTTCAAGAGCAGATGCAATATATGTGGGCAGATGCGATGTACCACGGGCCCTGAGGGTGGACAGAACGACCACAATGTCAGGCCCAGAAAAGGAAGAGTCACTCTCTGCACAGTACCCCTGGACTAAAGGAGGCAGTCTCCAAGCACCCTAGAGAGCCCAGTGGAACGGATGATGGAACTGATCTGTGCCTGTTTCTCGGACCTTTCACCTTCCTATCGCCGTCCCCATCAGGGCGAGTTCAGTGATAAGAATCCTGGCTGACTGGCTCTTTTGCTTCTTAGACCAAGTTTCTCTCAGTCCAAACCAGCAGTTACGTAGGCCTGTTTGCTGCAGCCTTATTGCTCTGTGGTTCTATAACTGGGAAATAAGTGACAATAAATGAAGCATAAGCAGCATACACAAAACTCCACACCGACAAGCCTCTATGGGATGGAGCTTTCACTCTGGCCATAGAATTCCTTGTTCTTAGATTCAGCATAAAAGGAAAACAAACTGATTCCAACTATATTCTGGGCAGCAAAAGGCAAATAAGCTGAGAAATGGAAACCACCCCTGCCAAATAAATCTGAGGACAAGCAGAGAGCACGGTCAGGAGTGCACCACATGGTCCAAGCTGCTGCTCGAGGTTCCAGCACAAGAATCTTCGGACACTGGAGCCAAGGGCCCCTGTCTTGTTCTCTCCAGACAATGCCCATCCTTCCTCCCCGATCAATCCAGTCCCTGATTCCTTGCCACATTTAACCTTATTAACTTTGAGTCTGTAGCACAGAACTTGGAAATTATATGCTGCCCTTGTTTTCTAATTACTTCATACCTGTTAGCTCTTTCCTCATATAGATTCAAACTCATTGGGACACACGAACTTTGTTTCATAATCCTCCATAGAGCTAGATGAAAAGTCGGTACCTGATTTGTTTGTCAGCTGACATACAGGTCATTCTATAGACAAAGAGGACACTACAAAATATGTCATTCCTTGTTTTGTGCCCCTTTCATAATATATTCATTAAATTTTATAGCCAGAGTCGTGGTCAGAGGAGAAAACTGAAGTCAGCTCACAGCACAAGCATCCATAAGTGAACAGAACGGGTGTGAACCCAAGGCTAGCTCCAAATTCACCTGCTCCCCTGCGCCTTTCTCTTGCTGGGCTCTGAAAAAGAGCTGCTCTGTAAAAGAAATTCTCAATCTCTGAGAACAAAAAAGATCAACACATCCTCATCTTGGAGGGCCTGAAATTGTCCGTGGTTGGTCGCTAGAAGATTATGGGAAATAAATGACAAGGCCCTGGATGAGGAAATCAATACCAAGTTTGAAAGCCCAGAGGCAGGAAAGAAGGTCAAGACGCCCATCTGAAAGGAAAGGAAAGCTCTTCTTATCCCATTCTTTTGTCCCCAAGGGCCTTTCTGTCCCCAGAGGGCTTAACACTCAAGGGAAGAAATGGAGTAGGGATGGGCAGAGGAAGGGGGCACAGGGGTACCAACGGTGGGGGATGGGATGCCATAGGGAAATTCGAGAAGCTTGATCTCCACAAAACTTCCCAGAGCTCCCACGACGAAGCCCGACGTCAATATGCGCCCTCAGACACCCAGGGACAGGGAAGAGGAGGGTGACAGAAAGTCGGTTGTGTGAATATCTGGAAACCCAGTTTCCTCCAGACCCTCTAGTCAAACATGGGGTGATTCTTACTGACCCTGTTCCCACCCAACTGGCTGGTTGTCCGCCTTCATTTCACAAGGGCTGCAGCCCTGGTACCCCAAGTACCTGTGCCACGGATGTGTCTGCCGGTCTGTGATAGCAGATGCCGAGGTCACTACCTGCACTGTTTGGAGGGCTGCATTTGTTCAACCTGCTGGCTTCAAACTAAGAGGAAAGTCTGCAGCCAACACTCAAGAAGGAAAAAGCCAAGATGTCCTTGGAGTAGCAGATGACTCCTCTAGGTAGGAGGGGGTGACTCACAGGGCAGGATGCTCGCCTGCCCTCCATCTCTCCACAGCTGTGGACAGGAGGCTGGGACAGAAGGAATGGTATGGTGCCCACGGCAGTGACACTGTGCTGTCCCCACTCTGGATTACTGCTCAATGACCCCCTGATTCCATGACCGCACAAAGACCACCAGAACAAGCCTCCACATATGGGCTTTCTATGTGAATGGCCCTCGGCAGGGACCCTTCATTGGCCAGAGGAGAGTAACTCAGCACTTAAGCTGAATGAGGATGGTATCTTGGGCTTGGAAGGGTTACTGCTCTCCAAACGGTGTACACTGGCAGAAAGGATGGGATACAAAGCCTGAAGGAGTGCACAGTCTCCCAACCTGAGTACGTTATTTTCAGTTGGGATGGGGATAGCTGGCCTCGTGGTGGCCTCGGTGACTATTCCTACAACACCACAAAGCAGCTGAGACGAGGTCTACCCTGCTCACCTTATATTTTGAGGAAAAAAAGGAGTCATTTCATAGAAAGTGAGTCCATAGGGATACCGGTGCATCTACAGTTCATACCTCCTAGGCTAGAGAAGTCCCTGGCCTGCACCAGGATGCCTCCCAAACCATGGGCCCTGCAAGGCTGCTGTCACCTATGCAGCAAGGCTGGCCACCTCCTTTCAATTCCTCCCACCCACCAGACAACCAGGAGCCCCTGACTGCAGTGACCACCTGTCTTCCGTGCCCCAGGCAGCAGGTGGGTCTGCCTCACCTCACCAGCGAGTTTTGAACCTAGGCTGCACATCACTAAGATTTGGTTCCTAGGAGAACAGACTCCTGCCAAAGGGGTCAGCAAACCTCACACAGAGAAAAACTGCTGAGGCGCCAGCTGCCCTCCTCCCCAGCTGGCCAGTAACCACTACTACACGGAAGAAACTGGACACTCTTCACCACTGCGGGATGGTTCTCTGGGCTCATGACGAGTGGTATACGAAGACCAGCGTCCTTTTCCATCACCAGTGACTGAGGGGACACACCAGTCCGTCGGAGTGAAAAGCTCCAGTGCACGTCCCCAAAGTACCCACCTTCTAACTCAGCAACCAAAGTCCAACTACTCCCCACCCAGAACCAGCTACTCAGCCTCCTACCTGCCTGACTCCAGATTCGAGGCCCACCCTGAGAATGGGACAGCAGTGGATAACCTCGCCCTAGGTGCAGAAGGGCAGGACAGCCAGGGCCCGGAGCACTGTGGTGCACGGACAACACCTTCCACGCCCTAGCAGTGAGAGGGTGAGGGAGAGACCAAGACAGGACTGGGGGAGCAAGGGAGGAAGGAGGTCGAGAATTTAAGAGGAAAGAAGTAGCACACCAGAAACAGAAGGAAACAAAATTGATTCTTTTGGAAGCCAAAGTGCCTTTGATATCTCGATAAAGTTACCAGAAGCATCTGGCCCTCCCACAGAGACTCACCCTGCTGACGCTTGATGTTGTGAAGTGCATTAGGGGTGTGAGCCCCGCCCCCAAGTGTCTTCTCAAGCCCCCATTTAGAAATAATTTAGGAGCCAATTGTGCATTATGCCAGAAAAGCTTCCAGCAGCCCAGGGAAGCACAGGGCGCCACGCCACTCGGAAGGAAGAAGCAGCTCTAGAAGTAGAAAGGCCTGGGGGTAGGGGTGCACAAGCCAGAGTCCTGAGCCTCAGGCGGCTCGCGCCCACGGTCCAGGAAGCCCACCCACCTGCCCCCAATCACAACAGCTGCTTTTACTCCCTTTGATCCCAATGGCCATGGGTTTTTCTTCCTCACAGCTGTGATGCTGAAAGTGCCTCCCCTCTATACCCCAACTTCGAAAAAACCCCGGAAAACCCGCTCCCCAACAGCACGTCGCAGCATCTGCAACAGGAACCCTAGAAACTCGGACTTTGGGTCTCCAAGGGTTTTGATCCCTGAGGTCAAGGAAGGGCTCAGGTCTCCGCGGAATGAATTCCCCCAGAACTTCGCAGGCGCAATGGTCGGCGAACGAGGTCCTCGACAGCGGCGCCCGGGCAGAAGCGGAGGCGGCGCCGGGCGCGAGGTCGGGAGCGGAGCGTCCGGGGTCCCGCACCGGGGACCCTCCGTCCTGCACCCCCTTCGTGCCTGCACCCCCTTCGGAGGTCTCCACAGAGGGGCCGGCGACGCTGCCCCCACGCCCTCGCCTCCCCCTCAGGAGCCAGGCTGCAGCCCCCCGCTCGCCTCCCACGGGGCTCCGGCGCCCGCGCTCCGGGACTCGCAGGGGCGGCGGGAGGACAAAGCGTGAGGCGCGCTCACTCACCGCGCGGCGGCGGACGCCAGTCGGGCCGCGGGAGGGCCGGGCGCTCGTGGGGCTCAGTCCGGAGCGGGTGGCCGGGAGCCGGCGGCGGCGGCGGGCGGCGGAGCGGGCAGGGCGGCCCGAGCGAGCGCGCGTGCGGCGTCAGGGCTCCGGCTCCGGCTCCGGCCTCGGCTGCGAGCCGCACGCGCTGATTTGCATGTCATTTGCATGGCGCTCCGAGAGTGGCCCCGCGCCCTCCCGCCACGCCCTCCGCGCTGGGCGGGGGCGCGGGCGGGGGCGGCGGGTCGCGAGCTAAGGATCAGCTCAGCGCAGCCCTCGCCTGGAGCGCGTCGGCCCCGCGCGGCCGGCTTCTCGCGGGCCCCGCCGGGAAGCCCGCCGCGTGTTTTCGGGACCTCATGTTTGCATCTCCCGGGAGCGCCGGTGAGAGCAGGACACCAGATCACCCGGAAAAGTGCAGTGGAAACAGTAACCCCCTTTTTCTCTCTCTCTCTCTCTTCCGACCACCTAGCAAACAGGAATGGACCCAACAAGCCTCCCCCAAACGGTTCGCTTCTAGTTTTTTTGAAAGAAGATCACACTCACTTTCAAAGTTAGAAAAATTACATGCGATTTTGTTCAATGAACGAAGAAATATATAAGTACCTCTGGGTGGGAGACCCCTACCCTTCACTTCATGGGATACCTGCAAAACTTTGGACAAGTTATTTAACGTCTAGAATCAGGTTTTGTTATTTCTAAGCCAAGCACTGTCTGAATGTCTCATAGGAATGGGAAGATCCGGGAACTGCTTTACAACAGCTCCTAGCGTTCAATTACGGTTTTTCTCCCCTCCTTCCAAACTGGCAGTTACCTAGCAGTGTTCTATCACTGAGCCACATCCTCAGTTCTTTTCATTTTGTAACTTTTAATTCTGGGATGGAATCTCCTTGAGTTACCCAGACAGGATTCAGATTTGTGATCCTCCTGCCTCAGTCTCCCTAAGTGCTGGGATCATAGTCGTGGGCCACCGCTCTTGCTACCATTAATCTCCATTGTGCAAGTAGGATCTACACCTACTTAACCTGGAGGCATGTCTATTTAGGTGAGGCAAGAGCGAGGGAGGAGGAAGACGGTAAAGGAGTCATGGAAAGAGAGAAGACAGCTTCCTGAAAGACTAGGACTTTTCACTCCTGTCCCTCAACCTGGAGTCCAACACCTGAGTTTTAGGTCCAGTTCCCGTACCTAGTTTTGTGAATCTGTGAGACTCCGGTATTCTCATGTTCTCATTCATTCTCTCTCTCTCTCTTTCTCTCTCTCCATCTCTGTCCCTTTCTCACTCTCCCTCCCTCCTCTCCTTTCTGTTTTCCTCCCTCCCCCTTCCTCCCTTAGCTTTCTAATCTGTAAAATGATGACATCAGCAGAACTATGGGGCAATAGTTTCAGAGCCAGAAAAGATCCATTATGGGAGTTCTTTCCAAGGATCTTCCAAATCTTCAGGTTCCTCTGACATCTTCCCTTCTGTGATGTTGAGAATTTCTCGTTAATGTAGAACATAAAAAGACCATTAAAAAACAAACAAACAAACAAACAACTGGGTTCTGTCTTTGGCTCGACTTGTATTTTGTTTGCATTAGACGTGCAACATTTCATAGAGTTTCCGGCTTGCTCGAGGTGTATTTGAAGGCTTCTAACCTCTGTAGTAGGAGGAAGTGACGGGGAAGGGTGGGTGGAGAGCCAGGAGTCGGGTCCCCCAGCCCATCCTCATTCAGTAGCGCTGCTTTTCTCTATTTCCTGTGCTGGCTTATGTGTAAGACTCAGTGCTGCTCTCTGGCTCAGCATCTGTCTCGCTGAGATATCGCTGCACACCGGGCGGCGGAAGCTTCTCGCTTTCTGTGCTTCTCAGGAGAGTTCAGCAGTGTCGCCCTGCATGCCCTGCTACTCCTCACGGCTGAGACCTTCTCTCTGAAGACACTCTTCACTTTCACTTCCAAGCTGAAGGCTCCACTGAATAACTGAAACGAAGAACTGCATTAAAAATAATTTTTTGGGGTCATTATTTGTGTGATTTTCTAAAAGCAAACAATTTACAAAGCACCCAGCCTTGTGAAAGAGTCTCAGTTTCCAATCAAGCCTACGCCAGTTGGAAAATCGTGTAGACGTGTAGTTAGTGCAGCTGAAGACCATTCTGTGGGCTGGACGGCGATCCTTGATGTGCAGTTAGGAAGAAAAGCTTCTCCTCTTCATTACATGAGTAAATAAAGCTGAACTCTCTGTTTCCTTACACAATTGCACTTACTGCTTCTGATTCTACACACGACATAGCAATCCAGAACACAATATATTTCTAAAACAATCTATTTTTCTAGAGAGTTTTTCTAGCTAATTTATTCACTGTTGATTTTATAACCTAAATTAGACAGGGAATACTTCTATATAACCTGAAAACAGACGGAGTAATGATCATATATGATCATATATGTTAGTTTCTAATAATATCTGTTATTATAAACTCTTGATTTGAAAGTATAAAGAACATCCGTCAGTGGCCTATTAAAGTTAATGGAGTTTCTGAAAGGGGAGAACTTTTTCTTCTTACTACATGTGAAGAGCAGGGAGCTCGCTTGTATCCCTAGACTTTTAAAAAGTTTCCTTGAAAGATGTCACTAATTTTCCACTTCACAAAACCATCTTACTAAGTCCAATACTCAGTAATATTAATAATTTCAAAATCCTCAATGTTAAACCATGTTATTTCAACTCTTCTCTAGCCACACCCATAAATAAAGGGCTCATTTCCCATGTGCCCCCAGGGTCACTGCAGCCACCATTTCAGAGGGCAGCAGGCACCTCAAAAGCTTAGAGTAGTTGCATCACAGGCAGCTGATAAGCAGCAGTTAGACAGTGCTGTCTGTATAGCCACATGGGATCTGATCGGCTACTCACAGTACAGCCACAGACATGGTGAGGGGAGGTCTGCGTGGGGAGCAGAAGCAGGGCCAGGGTAGCTGTGGCTGATTAGAACCCTCTGGTTCGGGAGCTGAGGGAGCATTTACCCTGGGCTGTCTTAGTGACACCACCTCATGACATGCTTAAAATGTGCATGAAATGTATACCTTCCTGTCCTTCACACTGATCTCAGCATCCAACAAGATTGAGATGCCCTTCAAAAGGTTATATTGAGGAGCAATGTAAATATTGTTTGCAAAGGCACTAAGATTGAAGACCATACCGATAAATTAGTAAGAGAAAAATTCGAACTGAAAAACCAGCAGGCCTAATTATGCTGAGTGGAAAAATTTTACTTATATTATTGCTCTTCAAGATTCCATTAGTTGCACTAATTCTTATTTTTAGATTTTTAAAAATTGATTTTATTGGTACATTTTATACGTACAGTATGATTCATTTAACATGGAGAACTCGTATCTTACCTGACACATCTTGCCTGGATTTTCATTTTCCGATTCCACTGGCCCCCCACAAGCCCACCGCCAAATACATAAGCTATGTTTGCTTTTCTTTGAGATCCCTAAAATGGCGTAGTTCAGTGGGGGGGATGAGTGATTTCACCAGACCCCAGGTCTGGAGCCTCGAAAAGCCTCTCTTGTCTCAAGAGCAAAAACCTGAGGAAGCTCTGACCTCTCAACTGCTGTTCCTGAGGAATTAAGACCTTTCAATATTTTCTATTTCACGAATGAGGGGTAGATATCATGAAATAGAAAATATTCAAATGGGAAAGAAGGGTAGCGGTGAGTAATGGGAAAGAAGAACTGTGATGATGCAAACAGTAAAGAAGGACTGTGTATGTAGGGACAGGGGAGTGACAAAGGGCAGGACAATGGGAAAAATGAGAGTCAAACGTGCCATATACTGGTACAAAGTCCCAATGTTGAGTGGCACATGATGTGTGTGTGTATATAAAATGTACAAGGAAGGAATAAATTAAAAGAACCATTTAAATCAATTAAAAACAAGAAAATGCACAGGCAAAGGGAAAAATAAAAACATAAGAATCAAGATACATCCTGTACAGATACAAATTCTCAACATTGAAAGTGATCATAGAGTATACCTAAAATGTACCAGTAAACTCAATAAAGAAAGGGGTACATAATAAATAATAATTTACACCTGGCGGGTGATGTTGCTAAGGTCAGGCAATGACTGTCAATACCATCCCTCAGGCTGGTTTTCTGGGATTTATTTAGAGTTAGAGTCCAAAAACGGAAGAAGAGGGAGGAATCCTCTTTGGGGCTAGGTTTAGTGGACCATCTGAAAAGAGGATAGACATTGACATTGTCTGCCTCTCTCAAGGCCCAGAGGAGAATTAGGGCCTGATTGGCCTCCCCAGAAGCATTAAACTTGCAGACCACACCCATCAATTAGGAAGAGAAAAACATCTCATTCAAAAACCAGGACGCCCAAGTATGCTGAGTGGATAAATTTTACTTATATTATTGTTCATCAAGATTCCATTAGTTGCATTAATTATTTTTTGGATTTTATAGATTTAAAAAAATTGATTTTATTGGTACATTTTATACACACACTATGATTCTTTTAACATTGAGAACTTGTACCTGTACATGACGCTTCTTGTCTGGATTCTCATTTCCCCATTGCACTGGCTCCCCACAAGCTGACCGCCAAAAAACATAAGCTATGTTTGCTTTTTTTCGAGATCGCTAAAATGGCGTGGTTCAGTGGTAGGATGAGTGATTTCACCAGTCCCCAGGTCTTGAGCCTCGAAAAAGCTCTCTTCTCTCAAGACCAAGAACCTGATGTAGCTCTGACGTCCTGACTGCTGTTGCTGGAGAATTCACACCTTTCCATATTTTGTATTTCACGATATCTACCACACGTTCAGTACAGAATGAGGGGTAGATATCGTGAAATAGAAAATATTCAAATGGAAAAGAGGGGTAGGGGTGAGTGATGGTGAAGAAGAACTGTGATGGTACAAAAAGTAAGCAAAGCCTGTGTATTTAGGGGTAGGAGAGTTGCAGGATGGGCCAGGAAATGGGAAAAATGAGAGTCAATCATGCCATATACTGGTACAAAGTCCCAATGTTGAGGGTGAACATGATGTGTGTGTGTATATAAAATGTACCAGGAAAGAATAAATTAAAAGAACCATTAAAATCAATTAAAAACAAGAAAATGCACAGGCACAGGGAAAAATAAAAACATAAGAATCAAGATACATCATGTACAGATACAAATTCTCAACATTGAATGAGATCATAGAGTATACCTAAAATGTACTAGTACACTCAATAAAGAAAAGAGTACATAAGAAATAATAATTTACCTGGTGTGTGATGTTGCTAAGGTCAGGCAATGACTGTCAATATCATTCCTCAGGCTGGTTTTCTGGGAATTATTTAGACTCAGAGTCCAAAAAAGGAAGAAGAGGGAGGAATCCTCTTTGGGTTCGGTCTAGTGGACCATCTGTAAAGAGGATAGACATTGACACTGTCTGCCTCTGTTGAGGACCAGAGGAGAATTAAGGCCTGATTGGCCTCCGCAAAAGCACTAAACTTGCAGACTCCACCAATAAATCAGAAAGAGAGAAATTCTCATTCAAAACCCAGGAGGCCTAACTATGCTGAGTGGATAAATTTTACTTATATTATTGCTCTTCAAGATTCCATTAGTTGCACTAATTAATTTTTTTTTTAGATTTTTAAAAATTGATTTTATTGGTACATTTTATACATAAAATAGGATTCACTGAACATTGAGAACTCGAACCTTACAAGACACATCTGGCCAGGATTCTCATTTACCTATTCCAATGCCCCCAACCACAACTCACCCGTGATACACATAAGCTTGAATGATTTCACCAGTCCCCAGATCTTGAGCCTCGAAAGTGCTCTCTTATCTCAAGACCAAGTAACTCAGGTAGCTCTGACATCTCGATTGCTGTTCCTGGAGAATTCACACCTTTCCATTTTTTCTATTTCACGATATCTGCCCCACATTCTGGTAGATATCGTGACATAGAAAATAGTGAAAGGTCTGAATTCTCCAGCAACAGCAGTCAAAAGGTCAGAGTTACCTCAGGATTTGGTCTTGAAATAAGAGAGCTTTTTCGAGGCTCAAGACCTGGGGACTGGTGAAATCACTCATCCTGCCACTGAATCATGCCATTTGAGGGATCTCGAAAAAAAGCAAACATCGCTTATGTATATGGCGGTGGGCTTGTGGGGGGCCAGTGCAATGGGGAAATGAGAATCCAGACAAGAAGTGTCATGTACAGGTACAAGTTCTCAATGTTAAATGAATTATAGTGTATGCATAAAATGTATCAATAAAATCAATTTTTTAAAATCGTAAAATCCAAAAAATAATTAATGCAACTAATGGAATCTTGATGAACAGTAATATAAGTAAAATGGATCCACTCAGCATACTTGGGCGTCCTGGTTTTTGAATGAGATGTTTTTCTCTTCCTAATTGATGGGTGTGGTCTGCAAGTTTAGTGCTTCTGGGGAGGCCAATCAGGCCCTAATTCTCCTCTGGGCCTTGAGAGAGGCAGACAATGTCAATGTCTATCCTCTTTTCAGATGGTCCACTAAACCTAGCCCCAAAGAGGATTCCTCCCTCTTCTTCCGTTTTTGGACTCTAACTCTAAATAAATCCCAGAAAACCAGCCTGAGGGATGGTATTGACAGTCATTGCCTGACCTTAGCAACATCACCCGCCAGGTGTAAATTATTATTTATTATGTACCCCTTTCTTTATTGAGTTTACTGGTACATTTTAGGTATACTCTATGATCACTTTCAATGTTGAGAATTTGTATCTGTACAGGATGTATCTTGATTCTTATGTTTTTATTTTTCCCTTTGCCTGTGCATTTTCTTGTTTTTAATTGATTTAAATGGTTCTTTTAATTTATTCCTTCCTTGTACATTTTATATACACACACACATCATGTGCCACTCAACATTGGGACTTTGTACCAGTATATGGCACGTTTGACTCTCATTTTTCCCATTGTCCTGCCCTTTGTCACTCCCCTGTCCCTACATACACAGTCCTTCTTTACTGTTTGCATCATCACAGTTCTTCTTTCCCATTACTCACCGCTACCCTTCTTTCCCATTTGAATATTTTCTATTTCATGATATCTACCCCTCATTCGTGAAATAGAAAATATTGAAAGGTCTTAATTCCTCAGGAACAGCAGTTGAGAGGTCAGAGCTTCCTCAGGTTTTTGCTCTTGAGACAAGAGAGGCTTTTCGAGGCTCCAGACCTGGGGTCTGGTGAAATCACTCATCCCCCCCACTGAACTACGCCATTTTAGGGATCTCAAAGAAAAGCAAACATAGCTTATGTATTTGGCGGTGGGCTTGTGGGGGGCCAGTGGAATCGGAAAATGAAAATCCAGGCAAGATGTGTCAGGTAAGATACGAGTTCTCCATGTTAAATGAATCATACTGTACGTATAAAATGTACCAATAAAATCAATTTTTAAAAATCTAAAAATAAGAATTAGTGCAACTAATGGAATCTTGAAGAGCAATAATATAAGTAAAATTTTTCCACTCAGCATAATTAGGCCTGCTGGTTTTTCAGTTCGAATTTTTCTCTTACTAATTTATCGGTATGGTCTTCAATCTTAGTGCCTTTGCAAACAATATTTACATTGCTCCTCAATATAACCTTTTGAAGGGCATCTCAATCTTGTTGGATGCTGAGATCAGTGTGAAGGACAGGAAGGTATACATTTCATGCACATTTTAAGCATGTCATGAGGTGGTGTCACTAAGACAGCCCAGGGTAAATGCTCCCTCAGCTCCCGAACCAGAGGGTTCTAATCAGCCACAGCTACCCTGGCCCTGCTTCTGCTCCCCACGCAGACCTCCCCTCACCATGTCTGTGGCTGTACTGTGAGTAGCCGATCAGATCCCATGTGGCTATACAGACAGCACTGTCTAACTGCTGCTTATCAGCTGCCTGTGATGCAACTACTCTAAGCTTTTGAGGTGCCTGCTGCCCTCTGAAATGGTGGCTGCAGTGACCCTGGGGGCACATGGGAAATGAGCCCTTTATTTATGGGTGTGGCTAGAGAAGAGTTGAAATAACATGGTTTAACATTGAGGATTTTGAAATTATTAATATTACTGAGTATTGGACTTAGTAAGATGGTTTTGTGAAGTGGAAAATTAGTGACATCTTTCAAGGAAACTTTTTAAAAGTCTAGGGATACAAGCGAGCTCCCTGCTCTTCACATGTAGTAAGAAGAAAAAGTTCTCCCCTTTCAGAAACTCCATTAACTTTAATAGGCCACTGACGGATGTTCTTTATACTTTCAAATCAAGAGTTTATAATAACAGATATTATTAGAAACTAACATATATGATCATATATGATCATTACTCCGTCTGTTTTCAGGTTATATAGAAGTATTCCCTGTCTAATTTAGGTTATAAAATCAACAGTGAATAAATTAGCTAGAAAAACTCTCTAGAAAAATAGATTGTTTTAGAAATATATTGTGTTCTGGATTGCTATGTCGTGTGTAGAATCAGAAGCAGTAAGTGCAATTGTGTAAGGAAACAGAGAGTTCAGCTTTATTTACTCATGTAATGAAGAGGAGAAGCTTTTCTTCCTAACTGCACATCAAGGATCGCCGTCCAGCCCACAGAATGGTCTTCAGCTGCACTAACTACACGTCTACACGATTTTCCAACTGGCGTAGGCTTGATTGGAAACTGAGACTCTTTCACAAGGCTGGGTGCTTTGTAAATTGTTTGCTTTTAGAAAATCACACAAATAATGACCCCAAAAAATTATTTTTAATGCAGTTCTTCGTTTCAGTTATTCAGTGGAGCCTTCAGCTTGGAAGTGAAAGTGAAGAGTGTCTTCAGAGAGAAGGTCTCAGCCGTGAGGAGTAGCAGGGCATGCAGGGCGACACTGCTGAACTCTCCTGAGAAGCACAGAAAGCGAGAAGCTTCCGCCGCCCGGTGTGCAGCGATATCTCAGCGAGACAGATGCTGAGCCAGAGAGCAGCACTGAGTCTTACACATAAGCCAGCACAGGAAATAGAGAAAAGCAGCGCTACTGAATGAGGATGGGCTGGGGGACCCGACTCCTGGCTCTCCACCCACCCTTCCCCGTCACTTCCTCCTACTACAGAGGTTAGAAGCCTTCAAATACACCTCGAGCAAGCCGGAAACTCTATGAAATGTTGCACGTCTAATGCAAACAAAATACAAGTCGAGCCAAAGACAGAACCCAGTTGTTTGTTTGTTTGTTTGTTTTTTAATGGTCTTTTTATGTTCTACATTAACGAGAAATTCTCAACATCACAGAAGGGAAGATGTCAGAGGAACCTGAAGATTTGGAAGATCCTTGGAAAGAACTCCCATAATGGATCTTTTCTGGCTCTGAAACTATTGCCCCATAGTTCTGCTGATGTCATCATTTTACAGATTAGAAAGCTAAGGGAGGAAGGGGGAGGGAGGAAAACAGAAAGGAGAGGAGGGAGGGAGAGTGAGAAAGGGACAGAGATGGAGAGAGAGAAAGAGAGAGAGAGAGAATGAATGAGAACATGAGAATACCGGAGTCTCACAGATTCACAAAACTAGGTACGGGAACTGGACCTAAAACTCAGGTGTTGGACTCCAGGTTGAGGGACAGGAGTGAAAAGTCCTAGTCTTTCAGGAAGCTGTCTTCTCTCTTTCCATGACTCCTTTACCGTCTTCCTCCTCCCTCGCTCTTGCCTCACCTAAATAGACATGCCTCCAGGTTAAGTAGGTGTAGATCCTACTTGCACAATGGAGATTAATGGTAGCAAGAGCGGTGGCCCACGACTATGATCCCAGCACTTAGGGAGACTGAGGCAGGAGGATCACAAATCTGAATCCTGTCTGGGTAACTCAAGGAGATTCCATCCCAGAATTAAAAGTTACAAAATGAAAAGAACTGAGGATGTGGCTCAGTGATAGAACACTGCTAGGTAACTGCCAGTTTGGAAGGAGGGGAGAAAAACCGTAATTGAACGCTAGGAGCTGTTGTAAAGCAGTTCCCGGATCTTCCCATTCCTATGAGACATTCAGACAGTGCTTGGCTTAGAAATAACAAAACCTGATTCTAGACGTTAAATAACTTGTCCAAAGTTTTGCAGGTATCCCATGAAGTGAAGGGTAGGGGTCTCCCACCCAGAGGTACTTATATATTTCTTCGTTCATTGAACAAAATCGCATGTAATTTTTCTAACTTTGAAAGTGAGTGTGATCTTCTTTCAAAAAAACTAGAAGCGAACCGTTTGGGGGAGGCTTGTTGGGTCCATTCCTGTTTGCTAGGTGGTCGGAAGAGAGAGAGAGAGAGAAAAAGGGGGTTACTGTTTCCACTGCACTTTTCCGGGTGATCTGGTGTCCTGCTCTCACCGGCGCTCCCGGGAGATGCAAACATGAGGTCCCGAAAACACGCGGCGGGCTTCCCGGCGGGGCCCGCGAGAAGCCGGCCGCGCGGGGCCGACGCGCTCCAGGCGAGGGCTGCGCTGAGCTGATCCTTAGCTCGCGACCCGCCGCCCCCGCCCGCGCCCCCGCCCAGCGCGGAGGGCGTGGCGGGAGGGCGCGGGGCCACTCTCGGAGCGCCATGCAAATGACATGCAAATCAGCGCGTGCGGCTCGCAGCCGAGGCCGGAGCCGGAGCCGGAGCCCTGACGCCGCACGCGCGCTCGCTCGGGCCGCCCTGCCCGCTCCGCCGCCCGCCGCCGCCGCCGGCTCCCGGCCACCCGCTCCGGACTGAGCCCCACGAGCGCCCGGCCCTCCCGCGGCCCGACTGGCGTCCGCCGCCGCGCGGTGAGTGAGCGCGCCTCACGCTTTGTCCTCCCGCCGCCCCTGCGAGTCCCGGAGCGCGGGCGCCGGAGCCCCGTGGGAGGCGAGCGGGGGGCTGCAGCCTGGCTCCTGAGGGGGAGGCGAGGGCGTGGGGGCAGCGTCGCCGGCCCCTCTGTGGAGACCTCCGAAGGGGGTGCAGGCACGAAGGGGGTGCAGGACGGAGGGTCCCCGGTGCGGGACCCCGGACGCTCCGCTCCCGACCTCGCGCCCGGCGCCGCCTCCGCTTCTGCCCGGGCGCCGCTGTCGAGGACCTCGTTCGCCGACCATTGCGCCTGCGAAGTTCTGGGGGAATTCATTCCGCGGAGACCTGAGCCCTTCCTTGACCTCAGGGATCAAAACCCTTGGAGACCCAAAGTCCGAGTTTCTAGGGTTCCTGTTGCAGATGCTGCGACGTGCTGTTGGGGAGCGGGTTTTCCGGGGTTTTTTCGAAGTTGGGGTATAGAGGGGAGGCACTTTCAGCATCACAGCTGTGAGGAAGAAAAACCCATGGCCATTGGGATCAAAGGGAGTAAAAGCAGCTGTTGTGATTGGGGGCAGGTGGGTGGGCTTCCTGGACCGTGGGCGCGAGCCGCCTGAGGCTCAGGACTCTGGCTTGTGCACCCCTACCCCCAGGCCTTTCTACTTCTAGAGCTGCTTCTTCCTTCCGAGTGGCGTGGCGCCCTGTGCTTCCCTGGGCTGCTGGAAGCTTTTCTGGCATAATGCACAATTGGCTCCTAAATTATTTCTAAATGGGGGCTTGAGAAGACACTTGGGGGCGGGGCTCACACCCCTAATGCACTTCACAACATCAAGCGTCAGCAGGGTGAGTCTCTGTGGGAGGGCCAGATGCTTCTGGTAACTTTATCGAGATATCAAAGGCACTTTGGCTTCCAAAAGAATCAATTTTGTTTCCTTCTGTTTCTGGTGTGCTACTTCTTTCCTCTTAAATTCTCGACCTCCTTCCTCCCTTGCTCCCCCAGTCCTGTCTTGGTCTCTCCCTCACCCTCTCACTGCTAGGGCGTGGAAGGTGTTGTCCGTGCACCACAGTGCTCCGGGCCCTGGCTGTCCTGCCCTTCTGCACCTAGGGCGAGGTTATCCACTGCTGTCCCATTCTCAGGGTGGGCCTCGAATCTGGAGTCAGGCAGGTAGGAGGCTGAGTAGCTGGTTCTGGGTGGGGAGTAGTTGGACTTTGGTTGCTGAGTTAGAAGGTGGGTACTTTGGGGACGTGCACTGGAGCTTTTCACTCCGACGGACTGGTGTGTCCCCTCAGTCACTGGTGATGGAAAAGGACGCTGGTCTTCGTATACCACTCGTCATGAGCCCAGAGAACCATCCCGCAGTGGTGAAGAGTGTCCAGTTTCTTCCGTGTAGTAGTGGTTACTGGCCAGCTGGGGAGGAGGGCAGCTGGCGCCTCAGCAGTTTTTCTCTGTGTGAGGTTTGCTGACCCCTTTGGCAGGAGTCTGTTCTCCTAGGAACCAAATCTTAGTGATGTGCAGCCTAGGTTCAAAACTCGCTGGTGAGGTGAGGCAGACCCACCTGCTGCCTGGGGCACGGAAGACAGGTGGTCACTGCAGTCAGGGGCTCCTGGTTGTCTGGTGGGTGGGAGGAATTGAAAGGAGGTGGCCAGCCTTGCTGCATAGGTGACAGCAGCCTTGCAGGGCCCATGGTTTGGGAGGCATCCTGGTGCAGGCCAGGGACTTCTCTAGCCTAGGAGGTATGAACTGTAGATGCACCGGTATCCCTATGGACTCACTTTCTATGAAATGACTCCTTTTTTTCCTCAAAATATAAGGTGAGCAGGGTAGACCTCGTCTCAGCTGCTTTGTGGTGTTGTAGGAATAGTCACCGAGGCCACCACGAGGCCAGCTATCCCCATCCCAACTGAAAATAACGTACTCAGGTTGGGAGACTGTGCACTCCTTCAGGCTTTGTATCCCATCCTTTCTGCCAGTGTACACCGTTTGGAGAGCAGTAACCCTTCCAAGCCCAAGATACCATCCTCATTCAGCTTAAGTGCTGAGTTACTCTCCTCTGGCCAATGAAGGGTCCCTGCCGAGGGCCATTCACATAGAAAGCCCATATGTGGAGGCTTGTTCTGGTGGTCTTTGTGCGGTCATGGAATCAGGGGGTCATTGAGCAGTAATCCAGAGTGGGGACAGCACAGTGTCACTGCCGTGGGCACCATACCATTCCTTCTGTCCCAGCCTCCTGTCCACAGCTGTGGAGAGATGGAGGGCAGGCGAGCATCCTGCCCTGTGAGTCACCCCCTCCTACCTAGAGGAGTCATCTGCTACTCCAAGGACATCTTGGCTTTTTCCTTCTTGAGTGTTGGCTGCAGACTTTCCTCTTAGTTTGAAGCCAGCAGGTTGAACAAATGCAGCCCTCCAAACAGTGCAGGTAGTGACCTCGGCATCTGCTATCACAGACCGGCAGACACATCCGTGGCACAGGTACTTGGGGTACCAGGGCTGCAGCCCTTGTGAAATGAAGGCGGACAACCAGCCAGTTGGGTGGGAACAGGGTCAGTAAGAATCACCCCATGTTTGACTAGAGGGTCTGGAGGAAACTGGGTTTCCAGATATTCACACAACCGACTTTCTGTCACCCTCCTCTTCCCTGTCCCTGGGTGTCTGAGGGCGCATATTGACGTCGGGCTTCGTCGTGGGAGCTCTGGGAAGTTTTGTGGAGATCAAGCTTCTCGAATTTCCCTATGGCATCCCATCCCCCACCGTTGGTACCCCTGTGCCCCCTTCCTCTGCCCATCCCTACTCCATTTCTTCCCTTGAGTGTTAAGCCCTCTGGGGACAGAAAGGCCCTTGGGGACAAAAGAATGGGATAAGAAGAGCTTTCCTTTCCTTTCAGATGGGCGTCTTGACCTTCTTTCCTGCCTCTGGGCTTTCAAACTTGGTATTGATTTCCTCATCCAGGGCCTTGTCATTTATTTCCCATAATCTTCTAGCGACCAACCACGGACAATTTCAGGCCCTCCAAGATGAGGATGTGTTGATCTTTTTTGTTCTCAGAGATTGAGAATTTCTTTTACAGAGCAGCTCTTTTTCAGAGCCCAGCAAGAGAAAGGCGCAGGGGAGCAGGTGAATTTGGAGCTAGCCTTGGGTTCACACCCGTTCTGTTCACTTATGGATGCTTGTGCTGTGAGCTGACTTCAGTTTTCTCCTCTGACCACGACTCTGGCTATAAAATTTAATGAATATATTATGAAAGGGGCACAAAACAAGGAATGACATATTTTGTAGTGTCCTCTTTGTCTATAGAATGACCTGTATGTCAGCTGACAAACAAATCAGGTACCGACTTTTCATCTAGCTCTATGGAGGATTATGAAACAAAGTTCGTGTGTCCCAATGAGTTTGAATCTATATGAGGAAAGAGCTAACAGGTATGAAGTAATTAGAAAACAAGGGCAGCATATAATTTCCAAGTTCTGTGCTACAGACTCAAAGTTAATAAGGTTAAATGTGGCAAGGAATCAGGGACTGGATTGATCGGGGAGGAAGGATGGGCATTGTCTGGAGAGAACAAGACAGGGGCCCTTGGCTCCAGTGTCCGAAGATTCTTGTGCTGGAACCTCGAGCAGCAGCTTGGACCATGTGGTGCACTCCTGACCGTGCTCTCTGCTTGTCCTCAGATTTATTTGGCAGGGGTGGTTTCCATTTCTCAGCTTATTTGCCTTTTGCTGCCCAGAATATAGTTGGAATCAGTTTGTTTTCCTTTTATGCTGAATCTAAGAACAAGGAATTCTATGGCCAGAGTGAAAGCTCCATCCCATAGAGGCTTGTCGGTGTGGAGTTTTGTGTATGCTGCTTATGCTTCATTTATTGTCACTTATTTCCCAGTTATAGAACCACAGAGCAATAAGGCTGCAGCAAACAGGCCTACGTAACTGCTGGTTTGGACTGAGAGAAACTTGGTCTAAGAAGCAAAAGAGCCAGTCAGCCAGGATTCTTATCACTGAACTCGCCCTGATGGGGACGGCGATAGGAAGGTGAAAGGTCCGAGAAACAGGCACAGATCAGTTCCATCATCCGTTCCACTGGGCTCTCTAGGGTGCTTGGAGACTGCCTCCTTTAGTCCAGGGGTACTGTGCAGAGAGTGACTCTTCCTTTTCTGGGCCTGACATTGTGGTCGTTCTGTCCACCCTCAGGGCCCGTGGTACATCGCATCTGCCCACATATATTGCATCTGCTCTTGAAGTCCCAGCCTTTGTTACTCACTGTGCTGTGGTAGCCTTGACCTTTCAGATCACACCATCTTTTGTAGCTTCGCGTGTCCCTGCTGGCACTGGCGGAAGCACTGTTCTCCTGCTGTC